>JAPDSC010126835.1:0-19052 GCA_026290005.1 Latrodectus geometricus
TATATATATATATATATATATATATATATATATATATATATATAAAGACAGATATTGTTTAATAAATATTATATAATTAAGATTGATTTAATATTAGAATATTGAGTTTAAAATATGTTAGAGAATTCTATAATATTGTATATTCTATACCATTAAATAAATTGATTAATAAAATAATCGGAATTTTATAATAACTTAATTTTTTCAATCCTTTAAAAAATTCGAAATTAATAAAAACCCAGTGATTATCTTCAATAAAGTTTAAGTGAAATAATACAATAAATTATTAAATAATATTTCATATTTAATATATAGAATTAAATCACTTTTTATTGAAATAAGATTTATTTACAAATAGGAATATCAAAATTATTTTCAATTTTAAAAAATTATTTCACTAAATAAAAAAAAATTATTCTACTAAAATTAAGCAAGCTTAGTAAAAAGTTTAACTTTAAACAAAATCTATCGAGGACAACATAATTTCATATTTTTTTATAATTAAATTTCATTTAATCATACTGAGAATTATAAATTGAAACTCTTTAGAAAAACGTATGATTAATATGTAATGTGATTATTTGAAAGTTATTATTAGGAATACCTTAATTAACCAATAATATGATATTTAATTGGTGTCCGTCAAATTATTTCACTTTGTATTAAAATAAATGGTAGATTCTGTTATTCTACAACTAATTACTATAGATTAACTTAAAATAAATAGATTTAGTAGCTTTTTAGGTCCCAATTTTACCATCTTCAAATTTTTTTCATGGCATTGTTGTATTTCCATTTAAAATTTTAAAATTTATTTTCTTGATGTAAATCTTACCAATTATTCAAAGAAATGCCTAATGTGCGTGTTAAATAATAATCAAATGTATAACAACAACACAATTTTTAAGTGTAAAAAATTTTCTTTCTTGCAAAAAATATAAATATTAGTTTCGGGTCTTCACTTTATATTAATGTCTTTCTTTATTGACTTAATTTAGAGATTCCAAACTTATTCAAATGTATTCCTCCCCCAAAAAATATAAAGAAGCACATTTGGCAAGAACATTTTCTTCGTAATTTCCAAAATGATATAATCTGGTTTTGATACGAAGAAAATTGAAAAATAAAATGATCAATGTTGTGAAATTGTTTCCTTTTCTGGCATTTGGAACTAAAAGATAAATTAAGATCTAATGTCAGTTGTTTTGAAAGTTATAAAACAGGAAATAATTACTAAGAAATGTATTTGTTAGTAAAAAAATAATAAATTCATCAAAATTATAAAAACTAAGTTTTCTGATAAGTATTTTTCAATGAATACATGTAAATGCATTGATCGATCATGAATGCAAGTAAAATTTAAAATTTATTCCATTAGCTTCATTGCAAATAATTTACTATTATAATACTGAAATATTAAACTATAATATTTAGCATAAGTTCACAGTTAATTGAGGTTGCATAACTATTCAGTACTTACACAAATTAATAATGATAAAATTCTTAGAATATTCTTACGCAGAAATTTTTCGCTCAAATTTGTTGCTTTATAATAATAGATATTTGTAATTTTTAAATATTTTCATAATATATATAGTTATCCATTTATGCTTATCACTTTAATAGCATGAACAAATAACTTTTCCAATTTTAATAATTTGAAGTATAAACGAATAAACAATTGATGTAATAAATATTGTAAATAACTGTTTAAAACAATTTAAAAATAGTTTCTTAATGCAGAGGGTTTTAAGTCTTCTTTAATATAAATATAAATTATGCTATTTCAAAAATTAAACTGTTTAAGTTTACTGGTCAATTACACGTAACTATATCTCAATATTTTTTGCCGCTCACCCTGTCTGGTGGTTAGAGTACCTGACTACGGATTCAAATCTCGGCTCAGGACCTGGGTTCAAATCTCGGCTCAGGCTTGGATGTACTTTCTCTCTCTGTGTTTCTTGTCCTTTCCTCAGATGATGGATGAATGTGGCCAGCCCTATAAACGAGTTTGTGGTGGTGTGTCGTGGGCGATGTTGCTCGTACCTCCGTGACTTTGTTCACAGGAGCCCAACGAGTAACGATGAAATGAGTAGCAGTTTCCAGCCTTGTTGCGGCAAATGGGTTAATTACTCAAGTGTGCCCGCCATTAGAAACAAATAAAAATATCTCAATATTTCCGTATTTATTCGGTATTTTCCACCTAATTTCATTCAAACTAACATAAAAATTTCAAAATTCATTATTGTTAAAAGAAATTGATTCCGTAATTGAAATAATTACGTTAGCTCTTTATTTTTTCAAAAGAAACGACAGCTAAATTGTTTGTGATAGTCAAACTGAAGGTGTCCAGATATCTTCAATCGGATAAATGATAAAAATTTTCAATGAATTTACTGTTGTTTCAGATTGTTTATATTTTAATATCAAAGCAATTAACATCATTTTCTATAATTATTTATAATACAATAATAATATTTCGTAATTAGATTTTCTGGATACTTGAAACTTGATACAAAACTGTTATACTCATCGAAATCTACAGTTTAACTGGAATCCTGATACCTCTGAACAATCACACTTCAAATCGATTACGGAAAGACATTGTGTAATTTTGAAGGGATATCCTAGACCCATTTATCACCCGAAAGTCATATCGTGGTTTCGAACATTCCTTATCCCAACCATCTCATGTCATAAAGCAAAAGGAAAGTTGGTAATTTTAGAGGATTCATTGAAACAATTTAATGGTATAACTGAAACGGATATGGAATTGAAAAAGCTTTAAAGTGAGAAATGTATTTTTCTATTTCGTAAATGAAAAAGATCTTTTTTAAAGAACATAGCATTATACAAATGTTTTCTAAAGATTTGATTTTTTTATTGAATGTTTTATATTTTCAAAGTATTCAATAGAAATACAAAGTTAAAATACATTAAGAGCCTTCAGAATAAATTTTTAAATATAAATTTACATGGAACTTACAGAGCATACAAAAGTAACATAAGGAAAAAAGATTTAACTATAGATTTAAGAATAAATCATGTTTCACTATAATGATTTTTCAAATGCATTTAAATTTTTAAAAAGTAAACAATTAAGTAAATAAGTAAGATAACAAAAAGTCAACAAAACATTTTGGTTTATTATTATAATATTGGAAATAACTGGATTTTCATAAATATTAAAATAATGTAGTCTGAAGCAAAGTTTTTTCATTCCTGGAAAAAGCTAGAATATATTTCCTTAAATGTTTCCCATCATTTTTACAAAAATAAATAATTTTTAATTCTATATTCAAATTTTACAAATTTATTTCATTTGAAATATATTTTGAATGAAAAATGGTTTTAAAAAATATATATTTCATTTAAATAACACGACAGCAAGACATTTTATTTATTTATTGTTTACTAACAAGTAATAACGTGTACCTCTTCAAAATAATTTTGTATTTATAACTTGTTTGAAAAACTTAGGAATAAATTGCTTTAAAAAATGGGAAAAGAAACATCTTATTATAATTTATGGAATTTCAATATAATGAAATTTGTATGTAATGTCTATTAGTTTTGCAATATTAAAGAAAATCTGAACTTATAATTTTAACAAGTTATGCTGTGATAAACGAAACGGAAAGGTTTGCCAATAAAAATGCGAATGTAAAAAGTGAACAACATATATTACTTATCTTATTCATCATGAAAAGTTTAAAAAGAAAATAGAAGCAAATAAATTGTTCTTGGAGACGTCATTGATAGGTTTAACATTAAGTAAAGTAATACATAAAATAATTAATTGCAAATACAAAACTATCTTAAAAGCAATTAACTAAAAACACTTTTGCTCAGATTATTCTAAATTTCAATGACTGCCAAAATAATTCCATGCGTTTTTCTAAACTCCTTTGCAACAACTTTAAATCTAGAACCATGATCTAGACATAATTAATCCATCTAAAAATTATCTTCACTTTAAAAAAGATTACTGACAAAAGTATCCCAATAAAAACATGTTTATGATCATTAACAAATGTTAGGTACAGCAATCGCTCTAAAAATTCAGACATTCTTATTGCATAACAATGATTTTATGACAAACAAGCCATCTATTTTCAAATTATTGTTTTCAATTGTTTAATTTGGGGTCATTGAACACAGTTATTTTGCATTAAACATCCTGAGTCATCTCAATAAAACCAAATTGATATTTTAACTACTCAATGAGTATCTTTATGTGTATTATCAAGTTATTTTTATAATACAGACTGTTACAATGAATATGTAACAGTCATGGCGCTATTCTGAAGAGAATTCGAAACTACATTATATTTGATTTGACACTGATCAGTTTTATATAACTTTATTGTTTTCTGACATATTTTGAAAGGAATAAGTTCGTAACACACATATTGTCACAAAATGGCTTGAATATATGGACATAATAGCTTTTTAAACACAGGATATCCTCAAAGTTCAAACTGATTAATGTATAGTACTTTTCAACGATAATTCCACTTGATGTATATATTAATCAATAACTCTATTTCTAGAAATCATTTTCTCTCCAACGAAGTATTTTAAATATTTACTTCCATATATTGAGTAATTTTCATTAAATTTCATTCCTTGGCTTGCTTTGAAATTTGTGGGATATATATTTTGCACTTTAAAATCAGATATGTATGAATTACTGTTAGAGAATATATATGTTATATAGCAATTTTTAATTATTTAATTTTGCATTTAAATTTGATATTTCAACTTGACAGTCAAAAAGAGTAAACTAAAATACTACGTATTATCTATTTCAAAATTTTGTCAGAAAATAGAATATGGTGAAAATATTTTTTAGGTCCCCTATTTGGCGCCGATGCCATGGGGAAAATTCTACCGCTATTTCAAAGTGAAACTTAACTAGCCACCAATGAAAAGGCTAAAATAAAAGAGTAATTAATGAGCATGCACGAAAAAGCGCTTCAAATTCGCAAGTTGGTGAAGTAGTGGACCTAAAGCGCAATTTAACCTAGAATATAAATTTAATCTTTTTGGTGGTGGAGCCCAAATTGAGATCACCTACATAAGACAGTAATAGAATTTCGATTTATATAAATTAGAATATTTATAGTGAAGTAAAATTATTGTTCTCAATTTATATTTTTCAGTGAAAAAAATTTACATTTACTCAAGATGAAATAAAATCAAACAATATTTTGTATAGTTTTCCTAGGAAATAAGAAAATGTTAGTAATTGTAATTCCATACAACTTCATTGATTACGAAACATTTAATGTTAAAAATCATTCCTTATTATGAATAAAATGTTTGTGTTATTTGAAAATATGTGTAAATTACAAATAATATCTTTATAAATACAGTTATTAAAGTAAATAACAAATCCCTACATAAATAAATAAAGGTTAACTTGTTGAGAAGTTCATTAATTTTTCTAATATTGGCAATCAATGTGACAATTGTGACAATTATTTGAAATAATTCTCAGTGCTGTATTCATCTAAATAAATTTTTAAACTGAAATTCAAATTTCGTAAATATTTATCAAATGTAAATCTGAGATGAGGCAAAATGTTTTGGAAAACAATTTACTAGCAATTTTTCCCTATTTAAGTTAACTTCCTTTTATTCATTAATGAAGTAATATCATTTAAATATTATATTTTGTATATTATATTTTTATATTATACAATATATTTTTATATTATATAATTATTTTTATATTTTATAATTAAATAATATCATTTAACTTCTGAAAATGAATTAAGAACATTTTAAAGTGACATACAGATGGTAATTTAAAGATAAGATAATTTAAATAAAAACATTTATAATTTCTTTCCAAATTTACATAGCCATCATAACATATTATATAAATAATTAATCACAAACACTCCCAAATATATCTTTATTGCCCAAATGTATTGAAAATATTGTTGCATTGAAATAAAATATTTCTCAATTATTGTAACAACTACATAAGCTAAACAACTCTTATTCTCTTAACACAATTACTCTTAATACAATTTCAATTGTTTCTTGGTTAGACTCAAGAGACTATAGGTTAATTCGATGCCAAACCAGCCTCAAGGAAAACGTAAAAGGTCTCAAGTTTACGAAAAAGACTTTTTTAAAATAACAACCAAGTTCAAAGTACTTATTCCTGAAAAGTGAAAGACTGGAGGATAACCATTTAATTCTCTTATTAAGTTTATTTCAATTATAGGTATAAAGAATACTCGTGCTTTATTCTCATGATAAATGCTAAAATTTAGGTAAATTTAGGTAAATGCTAAATTTTAGTATTAAATTCAAAATTTGAAAATTTTATTTCAGTCGATGCTTTTGATATTTTATTATCATACTTTTGTTTCTCTTAATTGTGATAACACAATACTAAAAATTACTTTTGATATAATTTTATATTTAGAATTTTGTCATTTACTTGCAATCAATTTATATATTACAATTTACATAAAATTTTAGTTCCTATATAAAAATATTATAAATAGAATCAAAAATTGAATTGTGCAGTTTTTCTGTTATTTTCGTATACATAATTTTTTTTCTAAATGCACAATAGCTTTTTATGTACATTAAAATTTTTTCACCTTACTATTATTTCCTATTACTAGTTTTTCCTTTTCTTGATTTTTACGATAATTACTTCTGTATTCTTAATTCTGTTATTAGGAAATATGTTAAATATAATATATGTATAATATAAATATGTTATATAATAAAATAATTAAGATAATTTTGATTTCCTATACCAAAAGGATTGAGAAAATGCATTCGTATAAGACATTTTACTAAAAATGGACAAAAAAAATAATTAATTAGCGAATATTTTTAATATAAAGTATTATATATCTACCAACTTGTGGTAAAACAAGAAATATAAATAAATTTTTATATTTTGAAAGGATAATAATTTCCACAACAGTGATATTTTCATAATTCAAATTGTAATATGTAAAAAACATCGAAATTGCAATACATAAAAAATGTATCAAAAGTTCTAAACTCTAAAAAAGTTTAGAGCTTCTATTTTTTATTTTTATTTTTTTATTTAAGCATGCTGCATGATCACATTTCGCGTACTATTAGTTTTAAAATTATATTTTCCTTCATTTAATTTTTCGTGAAAAAGGAAAATTTATTTTTGCAAAAACCCTTTGAATTTTACGAAATAAATGAGCCTGTATTGATATATGAAGTAATTTAAAAAACGCAAAGAAATTTTATAATTCTACATTTATTTGGCACACAAACTTGCTCTTTCTTATTAATTTAACTACACTTTTTGCAATGAAATGTATATTTCCAATGTGGATTTTAACTAACGAGTATTTCTATTCAGTGTTTCATCCAATTTCTATCTTCAAATCTAAAATTCAGTTAAGAATAGTTTAATATTTTTATCTAGAAAAAACATATTTTTTTCTATTGTTAATCTATTATAAAATAACGAAAAAATTCTATATATTCTTTTTTAAAAATGTTGTTTTACATGCAACTATTGTTATTCATAAGAAATTGAAATTTTAAATTTTTTAATTATTTTTAAAAAATTGCTATAAAAAATATAAAAAATGAAAACTTATTAATTTAAAATTGTTTATATAAAGAGTATATATAGGTACATATAGCTATTTATCTTGATTTTACAAAGAATGTCAGTTCGTTTAATTAATCTGTTGAATTGAAATTGGAACTTTTTAAAAAAAAATTTTGATGTTGCGAAAAGCATAAAAATATAATTTTTTAAATTTATCGTAGCTATTAAATGAAGTTTATTTTTATATTTCAATTTCATTCTTGTAACGAAACAAAATTCTTAATGATTAAAAAATATCCAATTCATAAGAAAATTGTCAACGCTTAATGTCCAGCAAATAATTCTGTAGAAATCACTTATTCTTCATAAACTAATATTTTGGAATAAAATATAAATTCAAAGTGTTTACATTAATGAATTATGGAAGATTCTTAACTTCACTAAAAATGTCCTTTAACAAATTATAAAGCCATTTTTCCAGTTAAAATTTTGGCTTATTGAAGTATAATCCCTTTCTATGATCCAGGAAATTCATACTGTTCATCATATTCCTATATATGATATATTGGTACAATATAGACATTAAAACATTAAATCTTTAAATCCAATATTAAAACAATGTTTTTTGCATACCTTTTAATTGAAAATTAGGTTTTTTATTAGGTTTTGAAACTGTTTTCTTAATAAGAAAGAAAAAAAATGGGTTTTACATAAAATCTTTCTTTTAAATTATACGATATTCCACAATAAATCTAATGCAGAATAATAAGCAAAAACTCTTTAGTAAACCTATTTTATTATATATATAAGGAGCAATGGAAAATATAATTTACAAGAATATTACAAATGATTTTAAAAGGATTTTTAATTAAATATTGATTATTGATTACTTGGACAAAATATTTGATATCACCTGCATTCAAAGTTACTTAATTCTTTATTCTTTTTAAAAATATTATATATCAATTACTTAAATAATAATTTCACTAGAACTACTGATAATAGCATTTACTGTTTAAAAGGGTTTTTTTTATTGTTACACATTTTGTTAATTAAATAGTTAACAAAATGTGTAACAATAAAAAAACCCTTTTTTGTTAATTAAATAGTTAACAAAATGGGACTTTATTTAGTAATAGTTCATTAAGGAAAAATTAAAATTACACATTTTCAACCTTTTTTTGAGCTAATATTAATAAATTAATTTTTGTTCACTTACACTGAAAAATATATAATCAAACGAAATCTAAGCTGAAATACTTTTAAAACATTTTGAAATCTTTTCCTTTAAAATTTATGAAACATAACTATTCTGCTAAAATTATTCACAAAGTGCAACTTCTGTTTTGGCTTGGAATTCCAATGCATAAAAAAAATTAAAGAAAATTTAGAAATTTCTCTAATATAGATATATTTCCCCTTTCATAATATTTCACCTTTACAAATAAAATTACTTTATATTTCATACAGTTCTAAATACATTTATACATATAATTATAGCGTTAAACTTTATATGAATTATAGCCATCACTAAACTTCGCAATGTTTCATAGCGGCTAATTTATATGGCAAAATATATCAATTCGAGAATACCTCCAATTACCACTCAAAACCCTCAAGTGAGTGACATTTATTGAATAATCTACAAATTTCTGTGAAACGGTCTCAACAGGCGCTTTCTATTGAAATAGAATTCATCAGAGCATTTCTCATGAACACGAGTGACACTTTTCATGCTTCACCTATAGTTGCGCATACCGTAAAGTAAAGCGTTTCAAAGTGAAGTTAGACATTAAATACGTGAAAAGTAAAGTTTACAGCTATTTTTAAAAGAATTGAAGCATCAAGCTGGTATTGTTTAACACATAAATGCTTGTTTGAATTTACGCATTAATTCTCAATTGTTTATGTATCATTTAACAAAATTCTTAGTTTATTGATGTTTACCAAATATTTAAAATTCATACAGGTCAAAATATAGTTTTATTTTATTTATACTTTCTAAAAAAGTTTTTCATAAAAATTATTTTTATTTTCAATTTATTTCTAAATTTCAATAGAGCTTTTCAACTGTGTGAAACAATTTATTTCAAATTATGTGAATATCTTAGAAAGTTTATTCTTGAATGTAATACAAAATTTAATTCATAATTTCAGTAGTAAATTATTGTAAAATAAAATTATCTTACTATCATAAGTATCTCATGTAAATTTAATGAAATGATATAAGACAAAATAAAATTTATTATGAAAACAATTATTTAATAAATATTTAATTATTTGAAATATATAAAGCATTTGAATTATTTTATCAATATTATAAATAATATATATTTCTATTAAAATTCTACACTTAAATTATGGAATGAAATATGTTCCAGGTATATTAATTAATTTGGCATGAATACAGAGTATATATTTATGACTAAAATACTTACAAAATATTATTCACATTTTAGAATATGATTATCGAATTAATTTGTCACTTTTAGATTATTTCTTTGAAATCTGACAAAGCCTATTATACATTTTGTAATTTTAATAGGCTTATTCAGATTTTTGTAATTCATTGCATACCAGTTTCATGTTTCTGATTTAAACTAAATTAAGTCAATTTATTTATGGTAAAAGTTATTTCTAAATAATAATTCAAATTAGTAATGTAAATAAATTTATAAATTTATTGTTATAAAATTAACTTATTTTATATAACTTTTATCTTGATTTCTATAACATATATTTAAATAATGTAACTACTTTTGACCATTAAATTCTTAAGTCTCTTAGTTTAATGCTTATATATAAATCATTCCTATACAAAAAAAACTCCAATAATTCTAACAATAATTTAGTAAAAAATAAAAGGAAATTAATATAAGATAATAATAATAGATATATAACAATAAATCATCAGTGGCTGTTGTTATATTCCCATAATCATTTTTGAAAAAACAACATGTATTTTTTATAAAATAATTATACTAGAAAGAAGTAAGTTTATTTTGTAAAATCATGCAATCTTTCGTGTTAGAATTCATAAGATAATTTAACTGTGTAGCAATTAGAAAACAATATTTATTTTCTACATACAATTTTTTATTGAAATTAATTAGATATTTCTCTTGCAATCAACATTAAATTTGCTTTGGAACCCATTTACTTTTATTAATATATATAGAGAGAGACAGTTGGTTTATTTTTCTTTACAATTGCTTTTACTGGAAACAAATAAATATTTTCTTTTCATAAAGGAAAATACCTAAGAGTAGCATTAAAAATCACAACAAAACTATTTTGTAGTATATGAGGACAACATTATATTTGTTTGTATAAGGTTTTAATATCAAAATATAAATAATTTAAATTAATTGTATGTTTTCTGGAAATTATTTTTATCATTTTAAAATCTTCTTATTTATACATTTAACAAGAATGCATAAAGAAAAAGGCAAAAAATTAATTCAAATATAATTTGAATTTCGTACAAAAATTTGTTTTCTATGATTAATGCATAAATATACTATGTATTGCTAATTTATTTATGAAAAATATTTTTAAAAAACGGTTTTTGAAGTCTTACATCACAAAATGAAGTGTTAAAAAATACACAAAATTTTTTAGACAAATTTCGAAATATATACAATCAACATTTAAAAACTATTATATTACTTCATTTAAATATTATATATTTGAATTTCAATAATATGTTAAAATTGGTTGGATTTAATTTTGAACAATTTCAAAATGAGTATTTAATATTTGCATCACTATTGGAAACATCATATTTTTAAAATTCATAATTAAATTTCACGAAATATAGGATTGCGATATTTCAGTTTCAAACTGTAAAAACGACTTTTTTACTACTTATTTTGAAATAGATCATTCTAAAAGTTATATTACTACTTATAATTTTGCTTCTAAAAATTTCTCAGTTATTCTAGTTGTTACCTTGAAACACTGAAATAAAAGATAACGTATTTTATCGTCAGACATTGCATGTTGCATATTGACCTATGGCTAGACTACTTCTTACTAAGAAATTTCTTGGTTAAAATTTATATAAACTAACTATAATTAAATAATTTTATCATTCTGAAGTGCATCAATGTTCATTTCATCACTTGATTTTAATTCTGTTAAAATATATTTATTGGGATATTTCATTGTAAATAGGTACCTCAACAAATTTATATTCGAACAATCGAATCTATAATAATAATAAGTTATAAATCATTAAAGCAATTGTTTGATTTATGACTTATAATAATAATTATTATAATAGATTATAATTATTATAAACAAGTACACTGGTATATTATATTATTAATATCTGTTATTAAAAGGAAACATCTTTTCTTTATCAATTCAATTTTTAGTGAAAATCTATTTATTTTTTTTAATAATGAATATATGATAATTATAAAAAAACAAGAGAGATCCTATTTGAACATAAAAATTTGTCTTTAACCTCTAGAACAGTCAATTTTAATGATAAAATTTTAACAGTCAATTTTAATGTCAATTAACAGTCAATGTAAATTTTAACAATCAATTTTAATGATTTATCACTAGGTCATTTAAAATGATATTACATTTTAAATATATTAATAATTAAAATAAAATAATCACTGTGCATTTATTTAAAAGCTTTGAAGGAAACATTAATTATATTCACAATCAATAATTATCAAAAATCACTCAAGTTAGTGAATTTTCTTTCATTAAAGTTACTTTAAATTACTTAAAAATAATACTTTTTTATTGTTTATTTTTATGATATTTAAATAACATTTCTCACAAAAAGAAATAATTATATGAATAAATTAATCATAATTTTGTATTATTTGTCAATATTTGTTTACTATTCATATTTCTGAACACGTCTTCTTACTTGATTACTTAACACAACAACAATACTCGTTTACTGATCAAAATTCCACTCACCTTTACAAAATCACTGTTGGTTTTCTTTCTTACAATCAGGTTAGGCTATTTTCCATCTTTAAATAATATTTTGCATTCAGATAGCTTCTAGAATATTCCATGTTGTATAATCAGTTTAGTATTAAATCACTGCTCGAGGAACGATGATGAAGTAATAAAGGAATTATTTTGCTTGAGAAAAACGAACTAGTCCCCACTGGATCGGAGCGGATAAAATCGCTCGGGAAATCCTCTGAGAATGACTAATACAAACCTTAATCGTCCGATGCGATTACTTTTTATATTTGCTTATGTTTGTTGTTGTATTTATTTCGAATTGTAGCTCTTTTCTTTGCTCATTTGCTTTAAATTCAGTCATACTTCCGGGTAAACAATTTTTGCAGTAATTTTTCTTCTTTTTTTTTTAGATGATTATGGAAATTTGATAAAATACTTTTTTAAAAGGAGATAAATGAAAAAATATTAAAAATAAATGTCAAAAAGAAATTTAATTTTATCGATAATATTTTTTTTCATCAGGAAATAAAAAGGAAAATATTTTAAAGTAATATTAAAAATTAATTTAATTTTGTTAGTAAACAAATTATTTTTATTTCGATATAAATATAAATTAATCTCAAAATATTTGCTTGATTTTATTGGTAAAAAATAATACATGAAATATGATTATGAAATTATCAAAAATAATTTAATATTACAGATGTATTTTAATATAAAGATAATAATTTAATATTATTTATTTCAATATCAAAAATAATTTAATTTTACAGGTATAAATATTTTCTTCATCAGAAAATAAACATTCAAATATGACAAATTAATATCAAAAATTAACTTTAATTTACAGGTAAGAATAAAGTAAGAATAATTATTATAAATAAGAAAGAATAATTATTATAAATAAGCTAGAGTAATGGTTATAGATTAATTTCAAAAAAATATTTTATTGACAAAATTTTCATTTTTTATCAGCAGTAAACACGAAAACATAATAAAGGAATATCAACTGTTAATTTAATTTTTTTATGTTAATTTAACTAAAAATTAAAAAATTACGAAATTAAATTAAAAATACATGCCAAATAATCAAACACATGATGAAAAACATTTTCTTGTTAATTTTATTTATACTTATTTTTTCAGTTTTTTACTACTCAAAAAGTGAATGAATCAAGTGCTAGTTTTAAAGGAAAATGAGGTTTCTACTTATAATGTGTTTTTCACAAAACACAAAAATATTCATTATAGCTTTAAATAATGAATTTAGGGACTAAAGACAAAAAACTCTTTTTTCCCATAAGGGCACAACATTGATTAAGAAACTTTTAAAACTAAATTTAATAGAAATTAGTCAAATTTAATAATAACAATAGATATAAAACTTTCATGAGAAATCTAAATGAAAAACAAACGTGAAGACTAAAAAGTGTATTAATCGATTAATTTTATATTAAATAATTTTGTTTTTTATTCGTAGTAAAATTATTAGCGCAAATGAATATAATATTAAACAAAATAATAATAAATGTTTTTCAATATATTTTTTTTAGAATCATTTCAAAGTATATCTTTTTAGGTAACATGTTTTGTGTAAATATTCATTTATTTTTCCAGGATACCTAGAAAAAAGAACTAAACTAAGTATAAAATTTTTTAAATTATAAAACATTCTTTATATTTAGTTTAGCATATTAACATCATTTAATGCAATGTATGTATGAATAATTAAAGTTCAATATGAATTAAAATATTTTCCTCACTATTTTCATTTTAAAATTATATAATTCCATATTATAGATTATATATAAATGATGGAGTTTACTAAAATTTCTAACATGTTACATAATGCAAAAGTGGCATGTAATTTAAAAACATTTTAAAGTTTTAAAGTTAATATTAAACCCCATAAATATATAAATTAAGTAACTCTTTTGAATGAGAGTTTGTAAAACTCAAAATTAGTTGTAACGAAGTTATTCTTTATTTTTCTGTTAAGTAAAACCATCTGATTATAATAAGTGAACGTATAAATCATCTGTAAAATTAAAAGAATATGTGAACGTAAAAATTATTATTTTAAAAAACTAATGTCATTTTTATGTATGTCTCTGTGAATATCATCGCCATAAAAATAAAATAATATAAAATATTTTAATCATTTTTAGTTACTTAACAGAATATATTTTTATTAAAAAAATGAATTTTATTTAATATTTTTATAATCTTTCCATAATCTTAAATGTTAAAATATTATTTATTTATTAATTTTAATTAAGGACAAGAAGTTCTTATTTTGAAAATTTTAAAAATGACAAGTTACGCAATAAAGTAGTCTCCTTCCCCTACGTTAAACTTTAAAATCCCATTTATTATTATTTTTTATAATTATTATTATTATTCATTATTATTAAATTCATTTAATATAATTTATTGTATCTATAAACTTAAAATGTATTTTAATAACATATTTATTATTTATTGATTTTTTTAATTCATGATATCAAATGTTGAGCTTTCCTTACTAAAAAAATGTTAAAAATAACTCTCACATCATTTAATAAAGTAATCCTTTTTTACATAAAACATTATTTCCTTTTTTAATGTCTTTCTTATATTTTATTGTCATGCTTATTATAATTTTAATTCTCATTAAAAACCATACTTAAAAATAAATAATTAATCAATTGTCTTAATTTATTTCAATATGATAAGATGTATTCCTTCTATTTTTAAAAATCTTAATTTTACTTACCAATTCAATATTTGAAAAACTTAATTTTTTACTTATAAAACAAAAAATTATGATCTGGAATAGTAAATGTCTGATTAACAAAATAATAAAAACTATTTCTAGAAATTGTTTGCTTGATTACATTAATATAATTTCGTTATCAATAAATTCCTTATCAATGTTATCTGTGAAATAACCTCATTTTCAATAACTCACTGAATTATTTAGAATTGAAATTTCTCACCTAAGGCGAAGTATAATTTTTCATGAATGACAACATTTAACAAACGTGGAAATATTAATTTGCCTATTTGATTACTTTCGATACTCTTAAATACATCAAAATTTTAATAAATTACAAAGAAAGATTTTAAGCACATTTAAGAAAATTACAAACATTCATAAATTTACATAACAGAAATATGCGTTGACATTTATTTAATTCCAACGTAAACTGTTTCAAATTTTTCCGCTCAAATTGAAGCACATTAAATGCTTATTTATGCTCCCACACAAGTAAGCGCTTAATTTAAATCTAAGAAAGATTGAAATAACCACAAACCATTAATCAAAAACTCAGAAAGTCTTTCCACCTGTTAATCAATCCCGCAGTCGTTAATTACTGAAGGAACTTCTTTAGAACGAAACAGAATAAAGAATATTTAAAATTCCTTAAAGAGGTTATTTTTATTTAAATGTATATTGGGAGATAATGCAATAATTATGCAAAATTTAATTTAGTTATTGCTTAATAGAGAAGCAAACTTTTTCATGGATTTATAAGACTGTTTCAATTGATTGATTTTTAGAGTCTAAAATATGGGTTAAGTTTAACTTGTTGCTAATTTTTGTTTTAAAGTTACTGGTTTAATTTATTTGTGTTTTTTCTTTTTTTAAGTATAATAAACTAATGATTTGAATATATAGGGATTTTAAATTATTTTTCCACATTCTAAAAACTTCAATCACTTCCAAAAAACAACTGTCTATTTATAAACTGAGATTTAATAAGAAAACTTCAAATATTAATAAGTAATGAACAAATTGACTATATAAGATGCTCAATATGTTCAGCAAATCAAACTTTAACTATCTTAATATATTAGTGTTGTTCTTGAACAAATTTTTGAAACTTTTAAAATTAAAACATATTGAGTTCAAGCAATTATTTTAGATTTTAGTTATGAAATATTTATTAAAAATATTTTTATTATTTGATCCACAAAAAAACCCAGGTATATTTTCATTTTGCCACTAATTTATTCTAAAAATTTCCAGTAAGACTCTGACGTAAATGTGATGCCAAAATATCTTCCCTTTTGTTTTAAGACAATTTTTCTATAACTTTTGGGGCGCAATAAGAGTTAAGGGATGTGGGCGCTGGATATCTCTCGTGATTGGCGGTTGTGTCCGTTTTCTGATTGGATGATCGTTCCTAGAACAGGGGGCGTCCGCATACTTTATAAATCTGTTTTATTATACTAGTTCTTCGATACAGGTCGTTTTCCGTTGACAGGTGCGAAGCATCCTGAACTTCTAGAACCGTCAGCTTTTGCAAAGGTAGATACGAATTTCATCTGAAAATATATAAACTTAAATTAAAACAATTTTTATTATTATAAATAATTATATTTATAACTATAAACTTTATTCAAATTGGAATTATCCTTATATCATGTGGAAAATACATTAAAAATAAATTCAATATTAATTTTTATAATTATAATTTTCTGATATATATTTATTAAATTATTACAATTTCATGACTAGGCATTATAATATAGTTTAAAAATGGAATGGAAAAATATTTATAATTACTTGCTTGATAAATTTTTAAACTATTATATTTACAAAACCGTAACATATTTAAATTTCATCACTATATAATTATTCAAATAATTTTATAAAATAGCTTAATCATTCCCATTTCCATCAAGATAAAAACAAACATTAAATTTATTGTACATTATTATTTTATGCTTATTGCTGGAATATTTTATTATTTATAGTTTATTGCTCGAGTATTCTGTAAATTTTTATGAATTCAATTAGATTGACATTGATTTTTTATTCCTAATATAAATAATATATTATTTCCATATTTCTAATAAGTTCTTTATTATTCAAATTTATATTTAAAGGTTATTAAGCGCATATAAATCAAATAACAAATTTAAAAATAAATTTTAATTTTAAAAGTATTTTTACATTTATAAAACATAAAATACATGAGCTTAAAAAAGTCCTCAAGAGGCTCTGTTTTATTAGCTTCTTGATATTAAATAATACTTGAAACTATAGAATTCTCTAATATTACAATGTTTTCTAAGAAACCTTAAATTCATTCATTTTTATTAACTATAGAAATGCTTATTTTCAAATTAAACTATTTAAATTAATAATTAAATGATAGAAAATATTTTACGTTCACTATTATTCAACTACTTCTTGATATCTTACGGAAATGTATGTAATTAATTTAAAGTCAGATATTAGAATGCTAGTGAAAATATGTTTAATTAATTTATTTCTTAGATATCTCAATGTTAAATAATATAAACAAAATAAAATGTTTAATTCTTTTAACATTTAATAAATGAAATATAAATTTAAAAAATATATAACTTCAAATCAGGTCAAATATACAAAAAAAAAACATCAAAAATTTTGATCATTTGATTTTGTCATATTGATCAAAGTCGTTATTTATAAAAGAAGGAGTATAAGAATATATTAGAATATATTAATTTTTAACCTGTTGAATTAATCAATATCTGAAATTTCAAGACCAATAAATTCTTCTCTTGAAATAAATTATTATATTTTATTTCAATAAATTTCTAAGGAAGCTTATAATCTGGTAAAAATTAATCAATAGAAAAAAATCAATACGGTGAATTTTTATAAGATTTTTAAAGACTAATAAAATTAATGGATGTAAAAATCAACATAGTATAATTTCTTTCAATTTTAATTTCTCAGAAGAATTCAATAAAACAATGAACGAAGCATTGTAATAAAATATAATATGCCTTTCAAAGTTTCCCATAAATTTCTGAAATGATATCTTAATTAGTATTATAATAAATTTGCTTAAGATTTTTAGTAAGAAGTAGTTGAATAAATATATTTATAAAATGCTTCAAACATACTAGAACATAATTAAGTAAATTATAAATAACTAATTTAAATCGAAATACTTTTTATTATATGCGATCATTAAATTTTTAAATAAATTTTATTACCATTATTGTATATTTACAGATTAAGCAATTAAAGCTAAATATTTTAAGATTTTATATTTTGTAAAAATTTCGCTTCTAATATAAATACAAAATTACTTTTTCCCAAAAATAAATCAAATTTCTTTCAAAGAGAGTACAATAAAAACAAATGAATATTAATCCTCATAAAGATTATTCCCGTAGTTATTTGTAAAATAATTGTGTTTGCTATGAAATACGATTTCAAATTATTAAAATGGAAATAAAAACACAAATATAATGTAATCGATCTATAATAATAATGATTGCAAGAAAACGAATTAAGCATTTACTTCAAAGCACTTAATAAGTAATAAGGGGATATACGATTCGGTCAGTAAATTGAAGTTGAAAACTCTTTAACATAAAACAATTGTTACTATCAAACCACTACGGCACGTTGAAACTAGATTATATTTCAACAATTTATTATTTTTCATTGCTTTTATTATTTAATTGCATACGATTTAAATAAAAAAGAACAAGGAATCGCTTTTCATGTAATGTATTTTACCTAGAAAAGCAATATCAATAA
>JAPDSC010126835.1:31481-42752 GCA_026290005.1 Latrodectus geometricus
CAAGTATCTATTTTTGTATTATCACCATCGAGAAAAGAACCTAAATTTTCTTTATGAAGCAATTATTTACGAAGAACAATAGTAAAAAAATGTGTACTGAATTCGTTTCTTGTATCAAAAGTGATATATAAAAATAATATTTTAAAAACATCGAAAATATATTTATTAATACAAATAAAAATTCGCCAGTTTCATGCATAAATATGTTTAATTTTCGGAGTTTAAATTTAAATATGCCAGAAAAATTCCCATTGCAGTATTTCAGAGTGTAATATATTAAATTTATGACAAATTTTATTTTTTTTTTAAAAAATAGTACATTTTTACAGGGGAAATTTTGAAAGATCAAATTAAGTGTATCCATTTTTATCTTAAAAAAATATATTAATACATTTCATATTTTTATTAACTTGAAAAATAATTAAATATTTTCTTCGAAATTTAAGAGATATTACCAGAATATTAATCATTTTTATTGGAAATAAAATCTTTTACAATATATTTCAAGAAACGATGCATTAAATTTTAATTGCAAATAAACTTTTTTAATTTACTACAAATAATTTCCTTATAAAAATATATGAATTTCAATGAAGAAAATATCGAAATTAATAATTCTTTAACACGATTACATTAATAAATACTCATATGTTAAATATTTGAGGAAATGAAAGTTTTAACTGAATGACTTATTTCAGTAAAAATATTAACTTAACGAATTTCAATTAAGGTAAATCAGACTGTTATAATTCCTAGTTGAGCATATTAATGCAAATAAAGAGTTTCTCTATATATTTACAATAAATTATCATGCTTTATTTATACGCAAAGTAGATTATAAATATCTTGATAATTTTA
The DNA here is from genome assembly GCA_026290005.1 of Latrodectus geometricus. Lineage (NCBI taxonomy): Eukaryota > Metazoa > Arthropoda > Arachnida > Araneae > Theridiidae > Latrodectus > Latrodectus geometricus. The sequence goes on from JAPDSC010126835.1 coordinate 32,340, forward strand.
AGGAGAGAAATTATTCCATGTGTAAGTGATCGGAGTTAAAATTTTGTATCAAATTATTTTATTCTTTTGAAGAACCTTGATTAAAACTTTAAATAAAATAATTACTGTTTTACCTAATTAATTTATTACAATTTCTCATAAATATTCTTTACATTTTTACAAAAATATTTAAATATTTCATATTATTGAATACTTTATCTTGTGAAGCTCTCAAAAAAAATAAAATCTTCACAAATTTCAAGTTTAGATGAATTAAAACTCATCTTTAGACCCTTGAATTAATTTTTCCAAACAGAAAAACAAAAACAATATTTATTAAATATGATTATAAATAGCATTGCACCAAATGATAGCAATTGAGAATGCGTATTAAGCTGCTTTTCATTAAAAAAAAATAATTTCAAATTGCACAGATTAAATTTTTGGTTAAGTGAATTTACTGTAACTTATTTCGGACTGCCAATATCCAAGATCGAACACAGATAATAGGTTCATAATTGTGAACCATTATTAAATATGAAGGTTAAAACTTGAACTGGTACCTTACTTTCTATGCCTCATTAGTGTACAGATACTCGAATTTACAGAACACTTTAAAATTTAAAGGCAAGCTTTTTAGCATAATGATCTTCGGAACTACTTTGATGTACCCCTCCAAATGCGAAATTTGGCGACTTTTTTCTCGCCAAGCAAAATACCTGTTTTTGGAGCCTTTTTTTCTCGCCAAGATGGATTCTCGCTAAACATAAATAATTAATAATAAAAAAAACTTTAAAAAAATAAAAACTCAAAAAATGGTACAAAATAGAAGAAAATACTAAATTTGGCAACAGCAAAAACCTAAAACTGAAAAAACCTAAATTGACTAACCAAAATACGAAACAGCAACCCTAAAATGTCCGTAGAGAGTGCCAGATTTGGCGCGTAATTTTTTTGGGGTATATCAAAGTAGTTCCTGATTTTCAGCTGTGTACCAAGTTTCGATCTATATCCTTCTGGATTCGAGTTCATATGTCAACTATAGAAATTGTTTCCAATCAATTTTAGTAAAATGACTGCTATTAAGTTCACGGCGGGCTAGTGGGAAAACATCGCTATCTGGAACATGGGTACAAGCCTAGCCACTGTTTAACAGCAAGAGTTGGGTTTTGTAATTCTGTATACACGTCTAATGGGGTGGGTACTCAGGCGCTTTCCAGGTTTCTTCCCTTGCGACACGTCCCATCATCAATGAAAAAACATCCCAGAAGGCAATTTACGTGGCGGAGGCTTTACGACAGCCTGATGTCATCAGGTTGTCTACTATGCGGTGTAAAAAAATATCTATTATCAGAAATCTTCCATCGTTCTTAATCAATATTTACTTAATTTTGCCACTTTAACCCAAAATAATTGTTAGGAAAATATAGTTTATGGGTTATATCCATAAATAGGACATATTTGATTACCACAACATCATAATAAAGATAATTAGAAATTCTTAAATATCAAAACATAATTAAACTGATATTTTTTATTTCAAAAAATTTATTTATAATTTACAATCAAAGGATATTTGCTATATTCACAACGTTCATACTTTAAACCAAATTTTAAAATAAATTTTCCATCTAAAACCCAAAACAATTTTTTTATATTTCTACTTCAGCAAAAAAATAATCAATTTCTTAGAATCGGAATATATTCACATAAATGCATATTCTTCAGTAGTAATGCATACAACACATACAAAAGCAATGACCAGCTTTGTCATTTTCTAAAATATCATCAAAATCTTTAGTTTGAGTATTGTTTATCTTGTCAACGTAGTTGAAAGAAAATAACCAGGTCAGTGCATTGTTCGTACCATCAAAATAAACAAACTTGAAGTAACTTTGAATAATTATTAATCCTGAACAAAAACAATGCGGTCAATATTTAATCAACCAATATTTGCAGAGAAAATAACCTACAAGGGTTTTCCTTGAAAGTTCGTCATTTCTTGAAAAGAAAAATCCATATTGGACCCTTTAGTTATTGTTTTAACTTCCTACAGAGTAATGAAACACTTTAACAGATTGTTCTTTTAAATTGATTACCCAGAAATAATTGTGAAATTTTCCTAAATATCATATCTGCTTTGTCTTTAACTGATTTGTTGATCTTTCGGGTAGATGAAACCCATTAACTTAAGGTTAATTTCAATACTACCAAAATTTCTTATAGTTAGTTCCTTGATGTAAATTGAATCATGAACTTATTAAATTATTGATTCCATTTTGCTTTTGTTCTTAGTAAAATGTTATTAATTGATTTAATTGTATCATTACTTATTTATCAAAGAAGCATAAATTTTATAGAGTAGATATTATATCACTAAAAAGGGTATATCTAGTAAAATTAACTGTAAAGTAATGACAAATAATAAATAATTTAATTTAAAATGAAATAAAGTAATATATTCAAAAATATATGTTATCAAAATTTATCACTAATTTTCATTTTATGCGTACAATGATTTATTTAAATACTGTATTCATATTACAAATAACATTTAATTATTTTTATTCACTGAGCTACAATTAAATTGCACTTTTGTAACATTTTATATTTTCATAGCTATTAATGTAGAATTTTCTTTAATGGTCTTACTGAACTAAAAGACAAATAAAATTATATACTATAAATTATGAGGTAAAATTTACATGTACCATAAGTTATAAAATATCTTAGCTCAAAAGAATGAATACATATTTAAAGAAATTTGATGTTCATTTTAATAAAGTAGTAAAGGTAATATTAATTCAAAAGCACTGATTTTGAAAAACAAATTAAAATATGTAAATTTTCTGAAGAAAAACTGTTCCTTTTTATTTAAAGACGTTATAGGAAAATCATAATTTCAAAATGATTTGAAAGAATATATTTTACTTTTTTAATTTATTTTTCCTCCATTTTCAATTAATTTAAATAATTAATTTAATTGAGAAGAATTGTATTCTTCATTTCTTTGAAAATAAATTACAATGAATTAAATTTGCTAAAAATATAAGTTTTGTGTTAAGAAAGTAATTTTTTATTTAAATAATAAGTGATATATATTTTGATCATTTTTCAAGTTTGAAACATTATTTAGGTGACATGGATAAACCAACATAATAAGAAAATCAAAATTAATTTAAAATAAATATTTAATTAGTTCATTATTTAGACGTAGAACCATAACAATTTAAATTAATTAAATCATTTTTAGCAGTTAAAGTACTTGAATAAAAATATTTCGGAAACGTCATTTAAAGTTAGTAATGTTTTTTTTTTAATTTAATTGGTTATTGAAAAAACATAAATAAGATACTAAGCTGATATTCAATTTCCCTTTTCATAATTTCTTAATATAAAATAAGTAACAATAAATGTTTCATAATAAATTAACCATTTCCTTTCAAGCTTTTTTTTAAATATTTTTAATTTTTATTCGCTTATTGTGTCATTTTCGATACCTTTTAAAGTATTTTTTAATAAACTCACTAAACACTTTGTATTGAAAATTCCTAATAAGAGTTTGGAATTTTAGAATAAAAAAAATAATATTCATTTAAAAAGGCTTAAAGTAATTTAAAAATAATAAACTAATATTTTTATGAAACCATATACAAAGGTTTGTCACTGGATATTTATGTTGAATAAATCTTAATTAGTGAAGAAGAAATTTATATTTTAATTTAATATTTCTTTTCCACTAATTGTTAAAAAGTTCTGAAAGATGTTAATTAATTTATGTAATTAGGTGGTCATAATTTCATTTTTATACAATGAAAAATCACTTTTAATAAAAATTTTAATTTTTATAAGCACCTATTTTCAAGAAACGTTACTTTACTCCAAACAATTTGTATAAAATCTAATGAATCTAATGAATATAATAGTAATACTGTAAGAAATATATGAAATATTATTACAAAATAAATTAAAAGACTCTAAGTGAATCATTCTAATTTTGCATTTTTTAAATAATTTGATTAGATAAATGCATTTGATAGGGGCATTTGAAAATAAGTTTGTTAATAAAGATTTATGTTTAATAGGTATTTTCAATTTGCGAAACGAATATGACTCTAAATTTTTTAACTCAAAAATATATCTATTCATTTTAGTAGTCATGATTATAAAATAATATCTAATTAAAATTTTGATTACTTAAAGTTATTTAGTTCACTCTTCATCTATATTCTAATTAAATTAAATTAGTTTTAAAATTTCATTTAAAAATTTCTCAATATCCAGATTTGAATAATAAATGAGAATTATTCATGTGTTTTTTTAGTCGCACAATACAACTTTAATTAACATAAGTTTAAAGTTAATCGATGCATGAAATTACATAAAGTTCTCATAACATAATTTAAAAACAAATTACTTTTATAAGTTTATTAATATATTTGATTGATTGCTTTTATATTAAAAATAATTAATTATTTAATACGAATATAAAAAAGTGTGAATAAAAATATGTCTTTTTCATTAATTAAATACACATAAAATGTATCTATTACTAAATTTAATAAAAATATTCAAAAATCAATATTGAAATAATAATTGTTGTTTTCATAATACATATGAAATACAAAGATTTGCCCAATAACTTATTCCTCTTTAAAACCTTTTTCCTTCATAATAACTAACGAATATAATAGTAATAATCACAATTTCCTTTAAAATATAAATATCACTCTTAAATATATTAAATATATATGCGTAAATATGCACCGAGCAAATTTAGAAAACAAACATTATTTATGTTTGTCAATAGATTGGTAATGCAACAAATCAGTTTTTGAATTACTCTGTCTGAATTATTATTCTTTTTTTATTCATAAAAGTACGTTGAATAAGTTGAAATCATACGTAATAAATTTGTTGAATACAAATGCACAAAGTATTTTAAAAAAAATATTAAAGTTCCATTATGAAATTTTCAGTTAAGAAATAAGAAACTAGATAAGTTTTTAAAGTAAGTAATCAATTACATTACATGCCCAAATACATCAAAATTTCATCATAATTTAACATTAAAAATTTAAAAAATGTTCTTTTAATATTGTTTTTTTAAGATAACCATGAAATTAGCATATTACATATTTAGGCAATTGCTATTTATAAAATTGGAAAATATGCTTTGAAGGTAAAAAATATAGGTGTGTTTAATATTATTATTTGGTTTTTTAATTTATAACGTTATAAATTTGATTAAACTAACTAAAATTTAGTTCAGTTATTAAGTTTTTAATTTTATTATTTGGAGAGACTTGTTTTTAGTTTTATATCGTTTTCATTCATGACTCTGTTAAAAAAAAGAAGAAGATGAAAAGAAAGAAAGAAGAAAGAAATAAGGATAAAATTCAAATATTGCACAAAAAAATAAAATAATGAAAAAATGACAAAAAATAAAAAATTCAACTTTTTTCTACTCAATATTCTTATGATATCTAGTAAATCACTAATATTTCAATCATGCCTTTAGTTTCAACTATTATACTGTCAAGACTACTTTTTAGTAGCCTTAGTTTGAATACAAAAACATCCATAAGGAAAAATGGCTAACCTATTCTTAATATTTCCCTTATATCAATATAAGATAATGTAATGAAGATAATGAGATGAAAATAGCAAAAAATAAGTGTAAAAGCGAAAAGAAGTGATATTATTCTGCATAATATTCTATTGCTGTCCAGCGTATTATCACTTTGATATCATCAATCTAATTTAATATTAACATAAATATATTCCTTTATGGTCAAATTAATAAAGCATAGATGGTAAATTTTTGTATGTGATTATGTACAATAAACATATCTCTAATAATATTCTTTGAAACAACCGAAATCGTTATCTTGTATGAAAAACTTATGCAAAGGTGTTCTTTACAGAAGGTCAACGAAAGAAGGCAGTTGATTCCACTTTCATCCGCTTCGGACGCAGCTCTCCCTCAGAAAGCAGAAATGCCAGAGACATCCAAGCTGTGTCGTCACCAGCTGACCAGCAGAGGATCGAGGACATTGAGCTGGCTGCTGAGCCCGGGGTCGACCTCGATGGATTCAAAGTGAGCGCCCAGAGATTCCTCCTCAACCACAACGGCTGCAAGGTGGCCAACAGCCAACAGCTGATGAAGGCCCTCCTCAATGACCCCAACTGCATCAGAGCATTCCAGAAAGTCAAGAGAGAGAATGTGAACGACACCTTCATAAGATTCGGTAAGCGCGAGGCACCTGTTGAATCGGAAGATTCCCAAAACTCATCTAGTGGTGAGAAAAGTGAAAGGTAAATCTGAAACCCCCAAATTCGAAAGAAATAAAAAGTAGAGTTCTTTTTTTCCTTCGTTCTACCTTTCACCCTTCCCCCTGAAACTATCACGAAAGAAAAATAAATAATTCTGTATGAGTTATCTGAAATTATTTTCTTTTGACATAATGTGTCTCCTGTTGGAGTGATTTTTGAAGAGTTAAAAATTATTGGATATGAAAAGCAATTTTGTTCTATTTCATGTTCGTTGTGTATAGTTGGCTCATATGTAGGAGCAGAAACTGTAAATTATTTATGAATCTTTAGTATATGATTAGTATTAATATCACATTTCTGAGCTTTATAATCGTTGTTATATCATTTTATAGAGATATTTATCAATCCATTATTTCTTATAACATATAAATTTTTGCTCAAATTATTATTTATTCATTATACCACATATTTATCTTGTAAATAATTCACTAATATTAAGCAAAATTTGAAAATAATATTGCTTTTATGTTAATCAGCCTATCAATGATTTTTATTTAACTTTTACTGAACATTTTCAAAATTGATTTAAAATAGTTTTTAATACATTCATTGCTTATGTTTTGAAAATTATCTAATATTTCAATAAGAAAGTCATACTTTAAAATACAAAAATAACTAAATAATTGTGTAAAATATGAAAGATTATTTTTAAAGTTATCATTTTATGCAAAGTTAATTATAATTTAAAGTTTTTTGCAAAGTTAAAATATTACTACGCAATTAATTTATAATTTATTTAACAATTAACAATAAAATGCAATTATCATAAAATTAATAATGTATAAAGTTATCAATTAGTTTGAAAAGGAATATCAAAATAATATACAATCGATATGAAGCAAAATAAATTTTTTTATGAAATTTATTTTAAATTTAAGAAATAAAAATTTCTGGTTTAGTATATTTAAAATAAATTTCATTAAGTTTAATAGAAAAAATTGTACGGAAAATTTAAAACATGATAAATTTCAAAATATATCGTATTCATAGAAAAACATAATGTTCAGTAAAATGTTAAATAATTATTTAATCATTATTCTTTGTATATCTTATATTTCATCTTGACTAATTGTTTAATAATGAATAATCAAATTGAGTCATTTAGTAGCAATATATATCTCTAATCATAAATTTGTGGTACATTTTATTGCAATTATTTATTTTATATTTTCATATAGTGAGAATTATTATCTTATTGTATTAGTATTATTATCTTGTAATTTATCATTGACGCGTTCAAAAATGTTTGCATTCTGTCATCCCCAAATAATTTTGTTTCAAATCAGTTTCTTAAATGACTAAATTCTTAATATAATTTATTTTGCAATTCGTCTATATTATGAAACAAATGTTTACCAAACTTAGAGGAACACCTAATTTTTTTATAATTTATTATTGCAGATTGATATATAATTTGCCATAAAAAGAAGTTGATTTCATAACAACAACAATGACGAGTATGAAATCTAAAAATTATTCATTGTTAAAATCTCAATTTAAATCTGAAATCCAAAAATTAAAATCTGAAAATTACTAGAAATTATTACAATATTAATTTCTAGTAATTTAATACAACTTATTTAACTTTAGAATTAAATATACAGAATTAAAATAGAAATTAAATTTTAAAAAATGGTACCTTATTTTTCATTTATTTTAAACATAACATTAAATTTTAGATAATATATTTTTTAAATTGTTAAACGTACTTTTGATTAAAAGCAAATCTGAATTTTGACTGATTAAAAAGGCATTTTCTAATTAGATTTGTAATAATCATTCTGTTATTATTCTACATCGGTTTATTCGAATAGCTTATTAACAGTTTGTTACTTACTTTATAATATCTCTGAATATAAATAAAGCACGAGTTACATTGTAACTCAAAATCAAATATTTGTTGACGACAGTAATGCAAATAATGTATATTCATAGTGCATTCCTAAGTATGTATATTTATTTCATTGTATATATTTCGATACATGAATTGTTTGTTTTTATATGCTTTGCTGTACATTTCATGTAAATGAAAAAAAGTATTCATTCTGATTATTTAAAAACTACGAGCCAGTCATGTTCAACGAACAATGTGTACCTGTTTGCACCTTGTTTCTTTAATTAGTTAATAAGAGAACAAAAGCTAAGCCCATTCGTGCACTTTTACATGCTTAGTTGCTTCAGTGTTTAATCAGCCATCTTTCCAGAGATGGCAAAATTAGTCAAGAACTTAACGCGGGTACCGAATCTTAAGAAGCACCCATCCACACAGGAGAGAAATTCATAAAAATTAAATTCTCTTCTGATGTTCTGGAAAAAAAATGTTGTGTAGTGAATAGGAAATATTAAACAAAGATATGTGCTTTGGATGTGTATTGTTCTTTGCAGTGAAACTGTTTCAATGATTTTATTTGAAATAAATTATTACATGATAAAAAAAAAAGATAACGTGTTTGTCTTCTTTGTATATTGCAATTATAATCTTCGTACTTATTCTAACACTAAATAATAAAAGTTTGAATTTTTAGGGACAATATTAAAAAAATTTAATAAAATTGGAGCTTAAGTAAAAATTAATTTCATTTAAGAGTAAGTGTACTTTCCCATGAACTGTAGAAAAATCTGCATTATTGGTAAAATTAATATAATGAACGCTTTTATATAGAGTATTTATTTCAAAGACTAAATAACGAATACTAAAATAAGAAATTATAATTTCATTTAAGAAAAGTTTGTAAAACAAGTTGAATTACTATATAAAATAATAAGAAAATTGTATAAAAACCACATTAAAGATACATAATTCAATAAAAGTTTAAAGTCAGAAATAAAACTAAAACACTATTCATGATTATATAATACAAACATGTATTCATAAATAATAAATATATGAGTCATTAATAAAATCTGAAACATTAAAAGTTTTATTAAAAAACTATGGAGTTAATAGAATATTTAACGATTAAAGAAATTAAGAAAAACAGTAATTATATGAATATAAAGTATAAATCAAGATGCACAGTAAATTCAATAATAATTTTAATATTATAAATAAAATTTGAAGATTTAAGAGTATTATTGAACTCTTAAAAAATAAGGGATTTCATTGAATTATAATTAAAGTAATATCTAAAAAGCTTAAGTGTAAAAACAATTGTTATAATAAGCTACAAAGACATTTTATTATCATGATTAAAATATAACGTGTTTGTGCTTTTAAAGTTAAAAAAAATATCTCCGAGGAGCATTAAATGTGAGCCAATAGGAAAAGTAATAGAAACCATAATAATAATCATAAAAAAGAAATACTAGGTTCGAAACATCATTTATAAAAAATTAAATATTTTGTTTTCAAAAGTAATTACTCGTAACATAAATATCACTTAAATAATAATTTTAACAAGAAAAGCAAAATTGTACAGTACATTGAACAATTAAAAGTAAGCATTGCTCAAAAGAGTCGATAATACATGAGCAGATAATATGCTAAATCTTATTTAAATTGTGTTTTAATTCTTAACAATATACTAAGTGTTGAAATGATTCCTTAGTTATTAAATTATGAAAATTATTGTAACATTTGGTATTAAAAGAACAAAATAATCTATATTATTAAAACTATATGAATGTTACACAGTTTAAAAGTTGTGAGGAATATGTATGACTGTAAGGATTACGAGGCTACATGAGAAAACATAAAAAAAAAAAAAAACAATTGAATTATTATGAATAAATTAAACCAATGAAGAAAATCACACTAAAAAAATAATTTAATAATAATTTTAAATCAAGTTAACAATTTGATATTCCTCTTATTTCCTAAATAATAAAACATATTGACATAAAGTAAATTATGTGGAAAATAAACGCAATTCAAATCTTTTTCTAATCGTGGTATATAAAAGTTTTGAATCTAACTTATCAAACAGAACCTGTAAATAAAAGCGACATTTTTAAATGTCACTTCGTAAGCATTAAAATATAATAATAGCTACCAATTATTCTTATACACACACACACACATATATATTTATATATATATATATATATATATATATATATATATATATATATATATATATATATATATATATATATATA
>JAPDSC010126835.1:60611-88964 GCA_026290005.1 Latrodectus geometricus
CACTATGAAGCGTTTCCAAATGTCGTTTAAGTTTATTAGGTTTCATGCTGTCTGCCACCAACATTTTTGAGCAAATGATACACAAGGGCCTTTCTTCTTCATTTATATCAGTACTAGTGAACCCAAAATTTAAGTATTCTTGAGAATATTTTCTTGATTTTATTTTCGGAACCACGCTCATCTGTGTACTTGTTGATGCTTGTCTATCGTCTAATGCTTGCTTACGCCCGCTTAAAAGTTTATCCAGAATTCTGCATAAGTCTGCTGCCGTGAATATTTAATACGGTGAATTACAATTACAAGAAAATATTTATAATATACACATTCAGAATAGATTCAATAGCGATAGAAGGATCGACTCGAATGAGATTGTCTGGAATTGAAATTGGTGTCATAGAACTTTCTCCTTCTCCCTATGAGAAAACATTTGTTCCCATCTGCGCACGCTCTTAGCTTAATTTTTTGCTGACCATACAAATTCCAGACAAATCGAAACTTCTCGCGAAACCGTGAGAATACCCGACATGGCGGGACGCAAGAGCAATAAAAAAGCATAGGATTCTTGTCTTTTCAATGCTGAGGATCGGTGTTGCAAAATGTCAATAAATTTCGGTATTCTTGGTAATTTGTAAAGTTTAAAATTAAGGTTGTAGTGTAGGTTTAGCGCCAAAATACTCAAAATACATTATTATTGTATATATTTTATTGTATGCGATGGGGAGGGGGGGCGCGATGAAAATTATGATTGAAAATTGGGCCGTGAATACTAAAAGGTTGAGAAACACTGATATATATTAAGGTTGAACAAAATCAAAAATTGATCCTCACACTGCTTGTCTTTGGACTACTTGATAATACAACATATTTAAAGCTTTTGCCTTCCGACAATTAAATTTTTTATTTAATTTGATTGTCATTTCAAAATGCGATAAATATGTAAAATATAGGTATCAAGTAACTTTTAATTCTTTAATAATTTTTTCGTTGCTCATTAAATATCAAAGCATAATTGTGATTAATTATGTATCTGATATAGAGTACAAATCGTAATTAACTAAAAATGTATTTAAATTCCATATTTATTATATTTTTATGTTTATAACATTCGCATTAAAAATTGAATTAATGAGACTGCTTAAAACTGCAAAAGCATTTCCTGCATTTCCGATTTTCGTTCGTCACGCTTACGATTTATATCCATAGCTTACCAAAATTTGTGTTGGGACAGTTGAGCGAAATTTCTCAAGATCAATACCAGCCACTACAAGCATTGCTAAAGGAAACATAAATAATATAATGATAATTCATTAGTGAATACATTTAGATGACTAAGATTTTCTCAAGAAATACTACGTTAAGTTTCAATGAAACGTCAATTATAATGAACAATCAAAAAATCTAATATTTAGCAGTTTAGAAATGTTGAAAATGTTCATAAAATTACCATACAGTACAAATTTGATGTTAAATCTTTGAACTTAACTCAATGGTATACCAAAGAAACGCAATTCGTCATTTATCTGAGTTTCTATGGGGTAACGTTCTATTAACCAATTTAGAAATACTTCTTAAAAACAACGTACTCTTAAATAAAGTTTCAAGCATGATCTTGAATAATTAAAATATCAATTTGAATTTGAAGACTAATTTGGAACTTCATATTCTCACTTGGAAAATTACTCTTTAATAATTTTTTTAATAAAATCAGTAACATTTTTCAAACTTCATGAGTTTTAATATGGAACAATGATGCATCACATATTTTCTTGAAAGATTTAATTAAATTATTAATTAAAAATTCAAAAATAATATTTAAATAAAAGGATCTCAATTTCGTATTAATATAGAACATACTAATAATAATAATAATTCAAAAAATCAGTTTAGGCACTCAAAAGCTTATTATTAAGGTACTAAAAATAAAAATTAAGTCACTTTCCTTTTGATACTAAATCTACAATCCTTAATGGCAATATCATATAAAATATTCTAATATATTTAGTTAAATAAATATATAAATGTCTCAAAAAGTATAATTAGCAAACATGACAATATTTTTATATAATTACCTTTTGAATTTAAAGTTTAAAAATAGTTGATATTCATAGCAATGCAATAAATATTTAATTAATTTTGTTTTAAATTGAGATGCATAGTGTCAACAAAAATGTTCGAAATTTATAAATATTATAAATTTTATTCCTTAAAATAAAAACATTATATTATTATATTTTTATATATATATGACTTTTAAAAATTTAATTATATTCTTCATAATTAAAAATGAACTTTAAAATATAACTGCACTTTAAATTTTTAGATTTATAGAAAAGATATTTTTAAAATTAACATTCATAATATTTAAGTGAAAATATTTCTCCTTCAACTTGTTTTCCTTAACGCTTAATGGAAAAAGAATTTAGAGATAAATTGTTAAAAATGTGTAAGCAACGAAGACATTATTACATTTAACTTTATTTTAAAATTTAATTAAATTAAAATGTGCCTATTATGATTCTGCTACAATTAGTTTTATCAGAAAAATGAACTGCGAAATCTCTCAAAATGTAAAAATCAGTCCAATTTATAACAAATTTTATACTACACCTTAAAGAACAACTTTTTTTTGTCCTCAAAACGTATCAAAATTATCACGACCCTATAATTTACTTCCTATTTTTAATTACTTTCATTATCACCATGAAATTATTTAAATAATTACACCCCAAGAAGCAGAACACTACTTAATGAGAGACGACGAAATCGTTTGAACTCCAGTCTCTTTCACGCAGGACAAGTTCTTTCTTTTATTCGTAACTTTAACCGTAACGAGAGAAGAGATCAAAGAAAGCACATTCAGGCTGCTCAGTAGAACAACTTAAAACGTAAATAGATTGGCTATATTTCGCATTTTAAATTTAAACTAGAGATACGCTCATTTGGAAGTGAACAATAGGAAATGAAAGGAGGAGACTTTACTTGACTTCATGGTTTTCAAATAAATGAAAAGCTGCCATTTATTTCAAATCTTTTGTTATCGATCTTAGTTTCCATATTATTAACTGCTTATTCTTTCGATGTAACGAGCTAAAATTCTCTACCTGTTGCGAGTACTTCCTATCCCGTTGCTTGCTTCGAAGTTTTCATTCCAAACAAAAGGCAAAGAACTTGTTAAATCGGTATAGTTCACTGAGTCAGCTTTGACTTTAATCAAGCACTTGTATTTGCGCATTTTATAGCAAGTAAATTTTCTGCTCGCATTGGTCTATAAAATATCAATGGATTCACTGAGATTCGATTGATATTAGAAACGAGGAATAGTAATTTATTTTTTAGCAATACTTAAAGAGGATGTCGGTATTCGCGTGGAGTTGCATTTTTAAGTAAAGAATGTTCCAAATTTATCACGATTTGCCCCACTATATATATAACGCTTTTGGTAGTAATTAAAATTTGAGCAGAAAAGATTTCTATTCAAAGATCCTTAAGGCTTTTTCTTAAAAATTAGAATAATGTTTAGAATAACCTTTTCCATAGACAAATATAGTAAGATTTCTGAATTTTCTTTCTAGAAACTGTCCATTATCTAGAAAAAAGGCCATTAAAATGTTTACAAATTCTTTATACATTTACAAATCTTTTTTTTTTTTTCTTTCTTCTTAAAAAAAAATTCTTTAGTTGAGTGGTGCTAATAATAAAGTATCAAAAGATTTTTATAACCCAAATGATAACATCATATACTTAGGAATGGAAAATACTTTCCGTACCAAATACAAAATTAAGTATTTTTCATACTAAATTCTGTACGAGCCATTCTTAAAAATGGGAAAGGGATGAAGTCTCATTATCCTTCTTTTTTTTCTTTTTTTTTTTTTTTTTTTTTTATTCTCGACATACACATATGATGGGATATTAATTTTGAATATTTTAGCTTTCATTTCTTGAACATGTATATATGATTCACTATCTATGAAAAATCCCTTTTTAAGGAAAATCACATATGTATTTAGAAACCCTTGAAATTCCATTAAATTAACAATTATCTATCAACTTTTTTAAAAAAAAATCTATTAAGATGTTTGAAAGAATCTACAAAGACTAAAATTATTCAAATATCTTTTGCGATCCTGACGTCCTTTTCGTAAATATTATGTATTAAAACATTTATGTTAATTACAAGAAGAAAAAAATGCTTAAATATTTTGAATTTTAATGCAAAAAATTATCATCCAGAAGTATTAATGAATATTCATGATGTTTACGCGCATTGAGATCATCATTTCATGCGAATGTGAACTATGTTCTTCAGAATAGAAAATCTCATGTTCGAAATTAGTGGCTTTTGAACAACAAATAAAGGCGTGTTGCGTTTCTGCTTCTAGAAGATACATTTATCGGAATAAGAGCTCATTATTTTCAGGGTTTTCTCCTTTTGAATATTTAAATAAGATCTATTATTCACACTATAAAAAACCTTCAAGAACAGTTATAAAAGCTGGATGAAACTTTGTTCAAATGACTTATAGCAGCTTTCATTTGTTGAGTTATCCATTACGCACTAGCAAAGCATGCTGCATTTGATATTGTGGCTCATCGTGGTTTACTGCTTTTTAGAACGAAAGATCATGAGTTCGATCTCAGCCACTGTTGAACTATTGGTTTCGAGAGTTAAAATCATAACGACGGACACATATTACAGAGTATTTTTCCTATTAAGAAATCAAAGCGTAAACAAGTTATGTTATATTATAAATAAACATTAATGAGTATTTTAAATTAATTTTGTAAAATGGGAACAATTATCAAGTACAAAATCTATTAACAAATATTTATAATAATTTTCTCTTTGAAATTTCTCTTCTTTAATTTCAAATTATTACTTAAATTAAAAATAATGAGAATATGAAGCTTTCTATAACTATAGAAAAATATATAGTACAATTGTGCATTATATTCAAAATGTAAATTTTTAATAAATTCTAATTTTAAATTATAAATAACAAACTATGTTATAAATTTTGATGATGTATTTAATTACTTGCCAATGAAAATGAATATTCGAATAGAAAAAATTCAATTCAACATTATTTAAGAAAAATCAGCTTATTAATGTGCATTTATTATGTAAAATGTGGAAAAATCTTTTGCCATCTTAAACTTTAAAAACTAAAGTTAAATTTTAGTTTAACCTTAAATTTTATTTTAACCTTAAAATTATGAGGCATTTTGAAATTATAAACTAGATACCTGTGTTAATAACCTTGTTTCCATATCACACTAATTGAAGGAAATAAGTATAAATAGAGGCATAATTGTTAGTATCAAATGTTATCATAAGCATTCTTTTGTGTGCTACTCATCGTTGTAAAAGCTTGAAACATCAAATTTATATGACATTACTTAACAATAAATATAAATAATTGAAGCACCAATCACTTTTACTTTTAGTTTAATTTAAATACGCTAGATGGCGCCAGCATATGACAACTGGCTTCTATTTTTTCTACTTCTACTAAGATAATAGAATGAATGTGCAATGTTCCTTAATATGAATATGTTCCTTAAAAGAATTAAGGATGCCTGGGTGAGGAATATTACCTGATGATATTTATAATTCCCCGGGATAATAAAATCAATTTTTTCTCAGTTTTCTACTTTGATATAATTGGTGCATGCACATTTAACTGATTTCCAATGCCAGTTGACAAAATAAAATCACATTGAATAGGCAAATATATGCACATTTGTTTAATTAAATTGCAAGCATTTCACTATCTTTACAGTAAGACACTATAGTTTTGTTTCTTTACATTATCAAGTCACTACTATTAATAAAAAAAAATGCGTATCATCATTGTCAGTAAAACAAGTGAATTTATTTCCAATTCATTTGAGTAATACAAAAGAATCTAAAAAGAAAATTAATTACATATTTTCCGGTTCTACAAATAAAATTTATATTTAATGACAAGACTGTTATTTTAAATATAAAAGTGAATATATACATTTAATTTAACTTTAATAAGCATTTAAGTTAAATTATAAATATTTCATTTGTTGATGTTAATTATATCAGCAAATTTAAATTGATTTGCTTGTATTGAATCTGCTTATTAAATAATTCCATTCATTATAAGTAAATTTAAATCACAGATAACTTTAATTAAGATAAGTTATCCAAGAAGAATGAAGTAGAGTAGTGAATAATCAAAAAATAACCACATTTCTCTCATAAAAATTTGTTTTTAATAAATCAAATGTTAAAGTATATGCAATATTGAAAAAAATGGTGAGTAAATGAGAATATTTAAAATTAAAATTTAAAAATTGATTTATTACAGCAATAACTTCTGTAGCTATTAATTTTCGGAAATTTTTAACACTTTTTATTATTGAAAAAAAAAAAGTTATTTAACATGAATCAAGGAAAAACTGTAAAAATTAATTATTCTTTGAAATCTTGAAACTTTCCTTCTGTGATATTTTAAGAAAATATTATAATGTATGTATAAGTACATATGAAGAAACACAAATTATTACTGAATCAAAATAACCTATTTTGGAAAAAGTCAAAGTAGCAAAACTAATTTTTTATCTTTTAAATTAAAAATTTTTAAATAATTAAAAAAAAGTTTTCTTTTCTTTATGGGGCAGAAATTAAATTAAATTGCCTTTTAAAGCTTGCTTTTTTATTTCTATTCTTTTCTATTTTATTTTGTTTTGAATTTTAGCCATTTATTATTCTTCTTAACATAAGTTTTAAATAATTTCGATAAACTATTATAATTAGAAAATAAAGGTTTTATAAATATTGCAATACATTCATAATACAATTAAATTATACAAAAATAATTACAATACATTTATTGATAATTAAGAAGCTAATGAATTATTTATGTAATAATTGATGAAATGCTTTTAAATAGAAACTCTCTGTAAATACTTTATTTCGACCTTATTATCCCTTTTAAATCGTGTTGATTTTCTGTGGAGTGAAATATTATTTCACAATTAATTATTCATAATTTTAATAAAATAAGAACAATATTTGAAAAATGTTTTGATATCTAATATAAAACAATTAATTAAATTTACATTCATAGATAATTTATTCACCAAGCATTTAAAAATATTCATTTAGTTAATTAAATTTTTTCTTAGCAAAAGCATTTTGTATGCCTTATATTTATTTCATTTTATTCTTTTTCTATTTATCACATTCCTGTTTTCAAGAATACAAGATAATCTCCCATTGTTAATAATTCTAATTAAACTTATTATATATTTCATTATTGAATCTTATAAAATGTACCAAATAAAGATGTTGTATTTTAGGATAATTTAATTACTTAGCAATAATATTGTAATTTAATTAATATGCAATAAATAAATTGCTTAATTAATTGGATAATCATTTCAAATGCAGAACCACTTTGAAAAATTCTAATTTCAGTGTTATTCCCTTTTAGTATTCATCTTTTTTATTCCATGAATTTTAGATCATGATTTATTTATATTTATAAAAAAGCATAGGGACTAGTAGCTAAAGTAATAAATAATAATTTTAAATCATTTTCTTTTCATAAATAATTTAATTGTTTATCAATGAAATTGTTTCATTAGTCAAATGGGTTTTACTTTTTCCAAAAACCCCTGAAATTTTAATTTCAGGTTTATTAATTCTTTTTGTGGGCATGAGATATTCTTAAAATTAATATTAAGGATTTTAATAATAGGTAATTTAGAAAATGTAAAATTATGTTGATAATGCTAATATATAATAATTATATAGTTAAAAAATACTTAAACATTTAAATAGAAAAATTAATTAAACAATGGAAACTTAGTAATTGTAGTTTTAATTAAACATCTTTTAGGCAAAGGGATTTGCAAAATTGCGATTTCAGGCTTTATAAATTTATTTTTACTTCCCCCTTTCATTCATTTTATCGACTTCAATAACCTCCAATGTCAACCTCCAATGTCAGATCATTTACTAGTGCAATATTTTTAATTATATTCCTGTTGGAAATTTAATTATGATTCCGGTTGAAAAGATTTACTTTAATTTTATTCAATAGTTTATGCAGATATTTTTTATGTTTTATTTACAATTTACATAAATTTTTCCCATTCTCGTACGATTGCAATCCTGTTCTGGTTTTATTACTTGAGTGAAAGTTATATGAATTGAGAATTGAAACAATTAATATAGTTCTGTCAAAGTTATATTTAGTAATGAATGTCAGTGTGTTGTTGGGAGTGCTAAAGTTATCTTACGAGACATTCAGATTATGTGTCAAAGAGACAGTATTTGCGATAAAAATTTTATTTTCCTTTAATTGTATGTAGCCAAATCTGTGGGAAAAAAAGTAACCAAAATTTAAAATCCATGGCATTATAAATAAATACTAAAATTTAAACAAAACAATCATTTCTGAAGAGAAAAAAAATATTTTATGAGCATTTTTAAAATTTATGAAATATTAGGAAAATAAAAAAAGTATTCGAATAATATTTCCTGTTTCACTGAAACAATATCTCAATTAATACACAGCATTTGATTTGTTTCTACTGATAATTATGGGGATATTTCAAATAAATAAACTTCTAAAACAAAATAGTAACACAATCACACACATTGAACTAACAACACAATAATTACTGTTTTTTATCAAGCTATACATCAAGTTGAAAAATACTTAACACTGTAGCTTACATAAAGCCCAAAATAAATCAATTTAGAATTTTTAAATTAAATATAACTAATAGTAGATATGTTGTTTAAAATAATACATTATTTATTTATTTTTAGTTAGCTTGAATATTTTAACTTAATTTTCTTTTTTTAAATAATAAAACAATCTGTAATTCCAGTCAATTTTAACAAAGAAAATTTGGTGAAAATATAAACTTCAAACCTAATATTAAAGTTACATAAAATTTCAATATAAGTTTCATTTATAATATATATATATTATTATTATTATTATTATTATTATTATTATTTTTATTATACTTATAAGAGGGAAGGAGAAATAGATATTTTTTGCTTATTATACATTTTAGTTTAAATTTAACATATAAGATGGCGCCACATTAAACACTTTGAATTAAAACTTATGTAATTATAGTTTCGTTTGATTTAAAAAAAATTTTTCCCTCTCAACTAAAGACTAAAATTAAAGAAAATAAGTCAAAAGTTTTAATGCTTCTATATTCTTATCATTTTCGTTGGTTTTTAAATGACTACTGATAGTGAATGAATGAATAAAATTTGAGTAACAAAATCTGGTGAAATAAGACCTGGAAGTTGTCTGGTACTGCCTTCTTTAGGCGTGAAAATGTTAAAAATTACGATTAGAAATATTAATGAAATGCTACTAAAAATTTTTATTTTCTAGGATAAGCCATGAAAAGTCACATTTCCTTCATTTTATTCAAAAATAAAACGCGGATACTTAAACAATTTCCTTTTTAATACATTTTCAAGTCTGTAATTCATATTCAAAATTATTATATTTTTTTTAAACAATAATAAAATTCATAAAATAGATAATAAAGATGAGTAGCTATTTTATTGGTTTCATAGTTTTCCATACCTATAAAATTAATTTTTATTCTGAATCATTAGTTTAATGAAAAAATAATACATTTAGAGTTCGAATACATAATATATTTAAAGTTTTAAATCATGATTAGTTTTCTTTACTAATATCTAACTCTAATCAATAATCTGTTTCAAAAATAGAAACATTAATTACTGGCACTCTCCGACTGATTTGTATGCAAACTGTTTTGCATATAACACCATTGAGAGATTTTATGTCCCTTAAACTGGAAATTTAAGAAATGCATCTTTTTCATTTAAAAATGATTAAATTGTTATTTCAATGAAAGTTATGACTGTGTTCCAGTAAAAAAAAAAAAAAAAAAAAAAAAAAAAAAAAAAAAAAAATTAAAATCATTTAGAGAAATTTAAATTTCGGTTTAGTTTCAGTCTGAAGATTTTAATGTATGGAAAGACCTGTGATGTGCATTTTTATTTTTTCGTTCATTTATTCTCGAATTACAAGATTCGAGGATTTATAGATTCGAATACTTCTCAGTCATTTAATATTTTTCCTTCATGAATCCATCAGTATTTTGATAATGAACTATATAATAATAAAATGACAAATCAAGACTTCAATAATCAAAATAAAAATAAGGATTTTAAATGGTGTGTTGATTACGCTTAGATCTGTTCCTTTTTATTAAAAATAATTTCATTCTTACATATTACCGTTTTCTGAAGAAATTAATTCAAAGAATAATGAATTTCTTATTTGCTTAAAAAAAAACTCAAATAATTTATTTTTCATTATTTCTTTAACTGATAATATTGTTAATAATTAGTATAACGAATAATAAATAAAATTTTTAAATTAACATCTCTCATTTCCCAACTCAGTATCTTTCACCATTTATTATTTTTGTATTAAACTATAGAAAGTCAAACTTTAGGATCTGATGTGATTAGAAAAAGATTTAATAAAGTTGTGAAATGACAATTTTATATATTTTAAATCTTAAAATCAATATAAAAATAATTCCTTTTCATAAAACATTCTACAAAAGTGTGCTTAAGATGAATTTTAAAAAAATTATTTCTAGCCTGGAATGATTTCTTAAAATTTATCTCATGTACAATATTTCTGCCAAGATGTATCAAACCTTGCCAAATTGCTGAGAGTTTTCTTTACTTTCCTTTTTTTGCTTTAATACATTGATGACAGACTCAAAGCATCCCAAAATGCACTTTTTCCCCATTGTAAGAAGAAAACATTTAAGTCCTTAACAGATATGCAAGGACTGAAAATTTTCAACACCTCATTTTGTAAATGCAGTATTAAAGAAAATAGTTCCACAAATTCGTTCGTCTCTCAAACAAGATTTTCCTTTTGTATCTCGATGCATCAACTTCAAAGAGGAATTTTAAACTTGAGTTTTCTTTTCAATATGGCTGCCAAGTTCTGCCTTCGTCGTAGAGGGTAGGCAGACAGTCGTCAAATAAGAAGAAAGGAGTGGTCAACAAAGAGCTATGACTGAAGTGATTTATTATGTTCTCCACTTTCATTCCACAGATTGTAAGCATTCAACAAAAACTGTACCTTGAGATGTACCCTGCCCCATATTTTGTTCAGAGAAAACACAAATGATTCGTAACAGCAAATACACGCATTTTCCATTTAACTGTGATATCATCCTATAAGATTTTTCTTTTTTGTAGAATCTCTTATAAATGAGAATGCTGTTTCTTATGAGTAATGTAAATTTAAAAAAAATATATCAATTTGACTTCTATATCATTAGATCAGTTTCCTTAAGGTAAAATTATTTCATTTGATGTTACTGTAGACAAAACAGTTTTTCAAAAAACGAAATCATAGTCTTGATTTTTAATTTCAATTTCCAGACCTTTCAATTGAGACTTCAGTATAGATTCAGACTTTCAATTCAGACATATTGTATAGTTGAGCCTATATATTCAATCATTTGAATATTTCATTAATTCCTATTGAATAGAAAACTTTTTTAAATTTTAATATATATTGTACTGTGAAAAAATGGACTTTATTCTCTAAATACTGTTCCAAACAACGCATATCGTGTATTTTTATTTGTAATCTAGAAAAATGTAAATAAACCAGTGTGATTTCCTACCTCATATTTCACATATATTGTGACACATTGTACCATGAAGCCACGTGTTATCAAATTAATGTTCATTTTTCTATTCCATTAAGTATTTGGAACAATTTTCGAGCTAAATATTCCTTACATTCTTCGAAAAGAAATATTTTTTAAATATTAAATTTTAGTGGAAGACCATGAATTAACTTCCTTTGCAACGAAAACACAAATAATATTTGATATTTTATAACATTCTGTAACAAAATATTCTAAGTATAAAGAAATTAAGAAAACATTTTGCGACTTATAATTTTTTCTTATGCATAATTAAATAATAAAAAAAAGATTTATGGAATACTTTCATAAAATTATTTTAATTTAATCTTTATATACAGAAAAATATATTTTATAATTTTATAAATCTTTATTAAGATTTATAAAAAAAAATTTATACTATAAAGATTCTAAGTATCTTCTAAATGTTAAATCCTCAAAAATGTTGAAGTTAATTTTTGTTTTTGCAAATGTCAATTTACATTCAATCAGTTATATATGATATTAGTTTTCATATGATAATAAGCAGCTTAAAATTGGAATTTATTAAAATATTTATAAATAATAATAATCTAAACATATAATTACAAGAAATTATATTTATTGACCGAATAAATTAGTAGTTAAATTAAGAAATACACGCTGTATTTTAAATAAAACTAATTTGACCGTAAAATTTGTATAATCACTATTTTTAAAACTTGAATACATTTAATTTCAAATGATTTATATATTTTTTATAATTTTTTATGTAAACAACTTAACAGCAATTATTTAATATTAACTTTTTCAAATGACGAAGTTATACATCAATAAAACTTCATTATTGTTTTTAATGGAGATACTGAAAAAATTCACAAAAATAAGCAAAATATTTTGTAAATAAAAAAAATTGTGGTAAAATCCTAGGAGAGCCTACACCTTGGTGATAAATTGAAAAACAAAAGCGCCAAGACACTAAGGCAGAACAAAATGGCAGAATAAGAATTCCAGAAATAGCTAAGTTTATCATATCTAGTGTATCAAAGTAAGATTACAAAGACTGGTGAAATTTATTTCCAACCAAAATTATTTGTTCCAAGGGTGTGCAAGGATCCAACTGAAATTTCATGTAAAATAAAACTATTATTTTTATAAATTAAAACAAAACAAAGAAAAAGGAAAGAGTGCAAGCCATCAAAAATAATTTGTTCAGATTATGTTTGTGTTGTTAATAAAGCTTCACGTGCCAAATAAAATAACACCACTTTTTGAAATATTATAAATTTTAATATCAAAATATACAATATACAAATAAAACTTCATTGCTAGATATATATATATATTAATAAGAAATTTATCTTTATGCCTTAATACCCTATAAACGTTATATAAATAACCTTAAACTTAAAATATATATGTGCTATTTTTATTATTTTCTAAATTTCTAATTTTTGGGGGTTCATTGATTTGGCAAATGAAGCATTCATATATTTTAAAGATCACGGTATGAAAAATGTTTTTCAATTGACGACATTAGTGTGACGTCATATTTACAACTGTTTCCAAACAAATACAATGTAAACATTTGTTTAATATTGTATTTAAGAGTGCCTTCTTGACAAACTTGGAGATTTTTGTTTGGCTATCGATTTTATTGGGGATTTTTGTTGGCACAGAACAATAAATTGTTCTGTTGCAACCAGAATACGATTGGAAATAAGCCCAGCTTGGTGATTAACTGTGACTACAATTTGGTGAGAATCAAAGGTTAAGCAAACAAAAGGTTAAAAGTTTTAACAAACACGTTATCCTAAAATAATGAATATTAATTTCAAAAATAACAATTTAAAAATCTATCACCTAAGTCTATGGCAGTTTCAATGATAAATGACGCTTAACAGCAAATGTTTGGAAACAATATGATGTCACAACTAATGTCGTCTATTAACAATTCAGTTAATAAAAAAAGAAGTTCTGCTGATGTTAAACCTACTTGTTACGTAGATAAATCTAGATTTAAAATTTATTATTGAAAAATAAGACACGTGACCACTATAATTAATCCGAATTTGACAAACAAATCTGTATTTTTATTTCGAGACTCTAAATGAATTACAAAGTTACCTATGAAAGTATTCATATCATGTTTCTGAATCCGTAAATCCAAATACAATTTACGATGCTTAACTAGATATTTACTTATGACGTCATCGAATCAACGCGGGCCTTGATGAATTATTATTAATCGTTTGCATACTGAAATGAAGAGAAAAAGAAATTAGAATTGACGACATTAGTGTGACGTCATGTTTCCAAACAAATACAATGTAAACATTTGTTTAATATTGTATTTAAGAGTGCCTTCTTGACAAACTTGGAGATTTTTGTTTGGCTATCGATTTTATTGGTGATTTTTGTTGGCACAGAACAATAAATTGTTCTGTTGCAATCAGAATACGATTGGAAATAAGCCCATTGGTGATTAACTGTGACTACAATTTGGCGAGAATCAAAGGTTAAGCAAACAAAAGATTAAAAGTTTTAACAAACACGTTATCCTTAAATAATGAATATCAATTTCAAAAATAACAATTTAAAAATCTATCACTTAAGTCTATGGCAGTTTCAATGATAAATGACGCTTAACAGCAAATGTTTGGAAACAATATGACGTCACAACTAATGTCGTCTGAATATGCTCATGAATATAGATTTGTGAGCAAAAATATATTTCTATTATTGCATTTAATTTTCGTGGGTCTCAAAAGATTTCCTGGAATGAATAGAAAACATAAAAAATCATAATGTTTTATCATCCTCAGTTGTCTTCTTCTCTAAATAAAAGTATCTAATTATGGAAATACACATCTTAAAATATCGTCTGTTTTTCAATATTTGATATTCTTTGAATTGCTTGGCAACAATTTCGATTAGTTTGAATACATTATTATGTTTATTCTTATGAGACTGAGATTGCATAATAAAAACTATTATTTAACTATTCTTTTTCAAATGAGAAAAAAATTTGAACTTTTTTTTTCTTGCGTATTACCGGTGAAAAGAAAATTTCAATATTTTCTAAAGCTGAAGAGAGAATTCAAAGACAATAAGTATGCCAGATTCTCCTTTTCATCACAATATAATTTGGAAAATTTATAAAAGTAAGTTACATTTTTTTTTACTTTTTCAGATGATTATGAAAATTTATAAGTGGAATTTAACAGCAGCTAATTTTGTGTCAAAGATTATGAATATAAATACAATGGATTTGATTAGTTCTGCATAAGGAAATAAATATTATCTTACATATTTGTATAATATACAGTTCATGATAATTTTTTAAAATTAAACTTCCAAGTTGAATTATTTCAATTGCTGTTAAATATTAAAGAATAATTCAATTTTTTTTTTAAATTATCAATAATTTCATCACTAACAATTTTTCGAAATTCATTTCGTTAAAAGTATTTTTAAGCTTGAATCCTTAGTTTTCGAGATGTTTTCTTTTTTTTTTTTTCCCCACATTTTATTAATTTCATATTATTATTTTCAAATGAAAAGTTGTATATAATTTTTTCTTTTTAATGTTTGTTTTTGGGCATACACACTTCAATATTAACATGATGCAAAAAAAAAACGAATTATATTTATATTGGCTTCTTTAAGAGGAAAAGAGAAATATTTTCTCAATTAAGATCATTTTTTTGAGAAGATATTTAATTACTTCTAAAATAACATTTAAGTAGAACCTTCTTTCAATAATTAGCCATGATTGATTTATAACGTTATTTGTTCGTGACTTAATCATAATTTAGTGATGAAATAAAATGCAAGACAGCACATTAATCTTTGTAAAATACATTTTGTTTGATAAATATTAAATTAAAAATGCTTTTTTAATAATAATTTTCAATTTATATATAATATCATCACTATTCTGAATAAATGATTTTCCAAATGTAAGCAAGCAGTGAGAGGTAAAACTATATGTAAGGGTGCCCCTTTGATGAAATTGGAAATTTTTGTTTGGCGCCATTCCTGTTCGCGCGGAACACAGAGCAAACAGATATTGCAGCCAAAACATAATAAAATTATTATTCAAATGGTACAGAAACTTAAGATTTATCTTAGTTATCGAAGTTATTTTTAGTACCAGAAGATCCAACAACGTAAAACTAACTAATAAAATACTGACTAATGTAACGATATCCCAATCATAAAACGATTGGATTTTGCCCAATTTGGCGATCAACCGCAATCACAACTTGATGAAAATCAAGGAGACACCCTCAAATATAGGCTAACCCAGTTCTATAATCCAGCAATAGAATTTTCTGACTAATCTATGATGTAAAAACGCTATGAGAAAGTAATGTTTTTTTAGTTCATGCCAACATAGCAAAATTAAGTCAGATTTAAATTTAATGGAATGTAATGATGAATCAAGTTAACATTGCAAAAGAAAGGGTCTTAAAAACTAATTGGTGCAGAATCATATTTGCTTATAAAAATTAATTATAATTTTTTATATTTAATATATTTTTATAATTAATTAAACTGTGTCATTTCATTTAGATGACAATGTATAATAGTAAATTATTAAAAATTCTTTGTTCATATTAACTCACTTTCGTTTTTATTAATCCTGAATAAAAAGGAAAGAGTTTCGTTCAAAATATAGCTTAATATCTGCGTCACTTTTTTCTCTTTCTAGTAGATTTCAATATTATAGTTATTTTCTATTAATATTTAGCACTCTAATTGTAGAAACTTCAGCAATGTTTCTGAAATTTTCTGAAATTATCTTTTTTAAATTGAATTTTTAGCAATTCCTGTTTTCTTGCCCAGATATCAGACACAACAGTTTTCCTATTCTCATTTTATAATTTCTTGAAATCTGTCCGAAATCATCAGAAATTATTTTCAGAATATCTCATGCCTTCACAAGAATATTTCCTAGAATTAATGATTTGGTATTTTCCGTTGTCCTTATAATCAAGACTTATAGTTTAGCTATCGAAGAACTTGTGCCAAGCCCTAACAAAAAGAGACCTATCTCTTGGTTTGGGAAAGCGTCTGCTGTTAATCGAATGTGAATCGAATTTCGATTCCATGAGCCACGTGTTCGTCTACACAAACCATGTAAGCATAGTAGGTTAATTTTGGACACATGATAGCCGTTTCGAGTGAGGACGTGTCTCATTTAATTTAAAATCTAAATATTGGCGAGATGAATTTTCCTTCGAATAAAATAAAATGAACCACAAACATCAAAAGCCTAGTTTGACAACCTTTTTTTCTCGTTTATTCGGGTATTTACAGATTAACGCCCATCTTTTTACCATAGTCCACTGACTTAAGACAAATGCCGTTCAATGTTAGTGCTAATTGATAGATTCATCTCGCTCAGTTCAAAATCCAAGTGAAAGTTTCTGGAGAATATCGATTCATTACCAAACATCAATTAATCGAGAAAACATCGATTGATAGCCATTTTTCTCATGCTATTTCAAATGGATGATATTTCATGCCATTCTCAAGTTGATGCTCAAATATCATCGAACGCATATCTATTTCAGATGATGAATCGGCTTCATCGAATCCAGAAATTTTTGTTAATGAACATTTTGCTAAAATACGTTAATCGTTTCGTGAACGCCAAAATTATGGTTTAACAAGCCATTTTACTTTGGTACAAACTATTCAGATGACAATAGAGAGAAAAAACGAAAGAAGAACAACCACTTCATGATTAAATTTCCCTTGGCTAGAGGATTTTAAACTTTCTTTTCCTGTATTAAAATTTTGACTCTTATTATTCCTAACAAGATTATAAGACATGATGTCAGATGTAGCCAGCAATGTTACCATTAGTTTCTAATTTTATACTGATATTTCCGAAGTATATAGACAAATCAAATTTGTTTTATTAACTAATACATATTTAATTTAACTCATCATAATCATTTTATTTAATTCAGAAATGTAATAAAGAATTTTCATTTGCTTAACATCACACATTTAAGCACTGTCCATGAATTAATTTCTAATATTAACTAACAAATTGTGGATTAAAATTCTCGAAGTAGCATTTTATTATTTATTATCCCATTGACTTCAACAAATATGAACTTGTTACAAGAATTAAAACAAAATTATCCCTAAACTTCATTATATTCCCAAAAGATTCGGGTTTAAATTGAGATATTTAATTTATATATTTACGACCCATAAAAGTTTCATTAGAAACCAAAGGTTATTATATTGACATATCCTTAAACAATGTTCATAATATTAACTGTAACAAACTTTGTATCTTCATTGATTTGTATTAAATTATTATTAGCTTTAGACATTAGTTTTAGTATGGGTCAGAATCAATTTTTCATTATATTTTAACAGTAAAAGAAAAGATTTATGTCTTTTTCTTTTCAATTGAAATGGAATATTTCTACGCAAATGTGAAACAGAAAATTATTATTAAACTATAATTTTCGAAAGCGTTTTCTTGATAAGACTGTATAAATATTTCGATTTTCATTATTAGAAATGTTCTATTAATTTCATGCTCTTTATACTTTAAGGTAATCTTTGATTTCTTTAGCAACTTTTACACTGAATATAAGTACAAATTAATATTCAGAGTATAACTATGCTTAGTTTTTAATAACTAAGCTTAAAATAGCGAAACTCATGGAGTCAACATAACCCTTATGATGTAAAATTTTGATACTCTATATGAAAATTGAATATTATTAAAAGAGAATTATAAATAAAAGACAAATGTAATATAATGAGCTCAAAATAAATAAAAAATAAAATTAAGTATAATTGTTCATTTTGTGATTATTTTCCCACTTATAAGATAAATAGTATAGAAATATTTAGCAATCCAAACTGTTCCGTGTTCACCAACTTCTTATGCATTCTTATGTGTGAATTTTTTACAATATGCACTTAGCATGGTCATTTACGATGATAATAAAATGATGGAATAATAATAGTACATTAATATCAAGAAGGAAAAGCGCCATTTAAGTTCTTTTCCCATTGGAAAGAGTGTTAAAAAAAGTTTTCCTTTTCATTGAGTTATTTAAGTGAAAAAAGAAAAAAATCCCAGAGAACTTAGCAGCATTTAAATTCATAACTTGTTTCAGTAAATCAAATGTTATTATTTAATATACTTAACTTATTCAGATAATATTTTAACTACTTAATTAAACCCCAAATCTCTTTAGCTAATCAAACGAATCCTAAATCAGAAACTAAAAAATTTTGAGTTAAACGAAGCCCGGTGGTGTGTTTATAATAGAAACTCTTTGCTCAAGTCCTAAAAGTATTTATAAAGATCATAACTTTTTCTTGTAGAGCAATACAATGTACAGAATTGGATTTTTTGAGCATCTTAGTTTCTTCCCTACAAATCTCTGCTTAATTTAGTAAGAGTTCTTAGTTTAAGACACAATTCTCTCTGACCAAGTATTTTGCTGCTGTGAATAAGAAAACTCGTATCACTATACATCAAATCAACTCACAAACTTGTATTATCATAAAAGCTCTAGAATATCATAGAAGCTAATTCGGTAATATTTTCAACTTTAATCTCTAATTTAATATTCCAAACATGAAAGTAAAAGTTTTGTTCCTGAAATTTCAGTGATTTAATTCAATCTCGCTCTTAAATATAAAAATAGCTTAAATTATTCCTTATTTCTTTTATAAATAAAATTTTCTCTTTCTGCTTGTGCCAGTTTTTTTTTTTTTTTTTTTTTTTTTTTTTTTTTTTTTGTCCTGTTAAATATTAAGGATTTACAACCTTGTTTTCTGTTTTTTATATTATATTAATAAAATTTATCAATCGTAATATTGATTTCCATTCTGTATCCAAGCTTTTCCTTATTATATGAAGATGTAGTTTTCATAAATACATCTTTATAATGTATACAATACAGTATTTACAGTACTTCAGAAATATTATTATTCATGATATTTCATAACTAATAAATCCAAAGCAAAATTATAATCTTCATTTTTAATGCTTTTCATGATGACATTTTCTAAAAATCTCAAGAGCGTAATATCTCACTAGAAAACCTTACATTTAATAAAATTATTTTTTAATTCTAATTACGATTTGCTAAATTTCATTTTAAATGTGATTTAATATTCATTTTTAAAAAAAATCTTCAAATTTCAATTTCTTTTAATTGTGTTAGAAATACTTAAAACTGCTACTTCGGCTTCAAATATATTAAACATTTTTTACATATGTAATAATTCTAAGCAATGTAAATATATTATTTCACTCATTTAACATTACGCATAATTATATTCACATGCTTTCATGCCAGAAATATACTCAAAATTTGAATACAATATTTAATAAAATGAAAGAAAAGTAAAATTTGTTTCCACACAATTTTATTTTATTCCAAAAATTAGGCAAGTATGATAAAATAAAGTGACTTATCACGATAACACATACAATTGGCACAATTTATCTGAATACACACTCATATATACATAAATAATTAAAAAAATATTCATGTAAAAGTCAGAATCTTTGAAAGAATAAATTTTACAAAAATTAGGGTTATTTTTTCTTAATTTTGATTACAATCAATTTTGTGATTACATATTAAATGACACAGCTATAAATAACAATTTTTTTACATATAGTTTCTTCATACATGAGATAACAAATGGCAAATGCAAATTTCAATTCAAATTGAATTGACTGAACTCGTTAGACATATTAATAAGCATATATTTAATAAATTTATCAAACAAAATTTTAAACTACTCCATAAAATGTATATGAAACAGATAATTTATGCTTTATGATCATGAAAGTATACAAAAACATGAGACGAATAAAAAGAAAATATACATAATAATGAAGGATATTTATTATCCTGTTGATAGTTTCATAAGTATAAGTATCTAACTTAATAAATTTAATCTTATAAAATTTTACAATATTTATTTACATTAAACATTTAAAAACTTAACAGATAATTTAAAATTACAAATTAATTTTTCTCAAAATTTATTTTTAGTCTTAAATTTTATAAAATATTTTATATCCCATTTTTATAAAATTGTTTACAAAATTTTGGTACACTTATGAAAATTTTTTTTATTTCTAACTATCTAATACACAAAATTTGACTGACATTAACAGTTTTTCAGTCATTTATACTCCTAATAAAAAGAGTATAAAATCAATCAATCAATCTTCAGCCAAATAACGAATACAAAACAAAAATTTTAATAAAAAAGAAAAATATGCTTAAATTGTATGATTAAAAGTAATAAAACTAGTTTAAATTCTAAATAATAATAACATGATTACAATGAGTAATTATAAAAGGAATAAATAAATTAAATGAAAAAAAATGTTTAAATGAAAATGCATAATTTCTGTTAAATACATTCTACTGCTTTACTGCGAAACTACTCTTACCCTAATTTTTCTTACTGCATTTAATAAAGAGAACAAAAAAAAACCATTATATTTAAACATGAAATATCAGAATGTTTCATACTCTCATTGAAGTTTTTCGCTTACAATCGTCACCTTATAAACACATTCTCAAGTCATTAAAATTCTTTAAATGAATAAGAATTTAACTGTCTTGAAGTAAATTTTAGTGAATTTCCAATAAAATTAACAGTTTATTGTATTTTTCACAATCAAGTACTGCCCAAATTTTTTGAAGAATTTTCAATTGCCTTTGCGGCAACTTGCGCTGCGTCTGCGAAGATTATCTGCTTTTATCATATCTGAAGCTTTCTCGGCGATCATGATGATTGGAGCGTTAGTGTTGCCAGATACTAGTTTCGGCATGATTGAACCATCCACAACACGGAGATTTTTTACACCAATCACTCTGTTGAAAGAAAATAAACATTAATATCTATGAATACATCAACATTAAGGGAAAGAGCTTATTGATTGAAAATTAACTTCTATCTGTGTTAATTATTTGATTTCTAAATAAATTCATTACAATTATAAGTTGCAAAAAAAGGTTTGGTGTTTAAAATTACGACAAGTGCATATAGTTGTAGATTTTAACACAGAAAAAGTGTTAGTTCTTACCTCAAATGGGTATCCACAACTGCTGTTTTGTCGCCTGGTTGTCCCATTTTGCAGGTGCCCACAGGATGGTAAAGGGTAAATGTGTATCTCTTTGCCACGCATTTCAAGTAAGAATTCGAATAAAGTCGGTATTCTTCACATCCAGGTAATTTCGTTTGGAACATTTTTGCTCCAATTTCCTTGAATGCATTCGTTTTTTCAACAATATTCACGCATTCTTTCAGCACTAGAAATGAAACAAAAGCAAATTATTTTTAAGACGTAAGTTTTTTTTGAAGAAAATTATTTTTAGTGAAGACATTGCATTAAATTTTTAATTTATTTGATGGTAAGAAAAAAAAGAAGTGAGGAAAATTTCCATTTATAGAAAGCGTACGAAAAAGGTATTTCCAAACAGTAAAATATTAAATTTTCTTTAATTAATTTAAAATTTCCTTAAACGTTTAAAATGTGTGTCAAGTTTTAATCTATCATAAACTTGAATTCGAATCGTATATATTCTTCGAATCTAAATTTTCCTGAATCTTTTGAATTTACACAAGAGATAATCAAACGTATGAGACAACATATGCACAAAATTTATAACTACAAAAATTGGGGAAATTAGCACGATCATTAATATAAATAATTAGTAAAAAGAAATATGCACACGTTTTCATTTTTTTATTTTTAAATTCAGCTAAAAAATATTTTTACCCTTAAATAATTGTTTAATTAGATTGCATAAATTAATATTGCTTTAGCAAGAATAATCTAAATTTATTTTATTAGGTAAAAATTCTATAAAAATTAATCAAGTTAAGTTACAATTGCATAGAATATATTGTCCATATATATACCTTCCACCAATCTGTAAAGGTCTTCTTCAAATTGGAAAAGATTTGGATCAATCAATGGATGAACTTTTGGATCTGTAGATGCCAATCTGATCGTGCCTCTGCTTTTAGGTCTCAAATAGCAAGGGAAGAAGGTGAAGGTATTCTTTCCAGTATAAGGAGCGTACACTTGTCTATATACCTATAAGAAAGATTGATATCATTGAAGCAAAGCAGAAGCTCTAGAAAAATTCAAGTCAATGAAAACAGCATATTATAAACAAAAAGCATAAAATTTTTTAAAATTCATCACTTTCTTGAACTTTACTTAACATTTTCAATTAAATTACCTGATCTGTCATGGCAACTGCTTTTTTCAACACCTGACCATAATCACTAGCAGGAGAACCAGAGGCCAAGTGGATTTCTACATCAGGCCAATCTAATTTAGGATCATTGTACTTAGTGTTGATGTAAGCCATACCTTCTATTCCAGAGAAACTAGTTAAAGGTCCTGAAATCAAAAATAAAGTTTATAACGAATGAATCACAATCACATCCTGATTAAATAAAACTTCAAATTAGCTTAAACACAAAATATGTTTTTTAAAATAAATTAATTGTAAACTTAATGGAATTTTGTTTTGCATTCTATAAATATTGGTATTGAAAAGCAATTAACAAACAATTACAAGGAATTATAAATATTTACATTAATATAAATACTGAATCAAGCACATGTATCTAAGATTTAATTTTTTGATTAGCATAATAGTTTGAATTTGTGTTAATTGTTTAGAAGGGAAATTAAGTACTGGCGATATACTTTGAAGTGATTGGGAAAGTATGGAACTATATGGAAATACTAAAATGTCCATATCTATTTAATCTTAAGTATGAAAAATATTCAGTTCGATCAAATTATTTAATTTACGATTCAAAACTACTTAAAATATAAATAATTTAAAAATAAGTTTTTTATATTTTAATGAAATAAATTTCACCGGATTTTTATAATAACCTAATAATTATTATTTAGTATGCTCACCAGTTCCGTATCTGTTGAATTCACCGAGATTGAAAGGGTTTAAAATCGGTCCCATTAACAAAGGAGTTGCTGCTTTGGCTTCAAAGTTGAGGGAAGTAGTTCCTACATGATCTTGCAAATTATCTCCAACCGGAAGGTCAGCAACCACAGGGATCTGGAAATAAAACAATTTTCCACTTTCAATATTCTGTGTATCGTTTTAGTTTATATAAATATTGTTCTAACTGAAAAGGCAGTTATAATATTGAGTGTAAAGGTTTTTGTAACAGTTATTAATTTATTCCACTGGAAAAGGTGTCTTTGAGAGCTATTATAATTTTAATTTAGTTTACATATTTATCATTTCTTCCTTAGATCCAGTAATTTCAATGATTGGGCAGTTATGGGAATTCTCAGGGTTCTGCAAGCTAGTTAACAATGTTATGGGTAAGCATTAATTTTTTCAATGTAAAAAATTAATCATATTGAGTAACAAATTATTGACGCAATTTAACTTAAATTAAAACACAATTCGTAACATGTAATATGTTGGAAAAAGCAATTTTATAAGCATAACTATCCTTTAACAATTAGGCTAATATTAATGAAGATATTCATAGAATATCAAATATTACTAAGACCTGATTAAATATTGCAAAAAGAATTTCCCAAATAATTTTATTAAATTATCCTAATAAACTATATAAATCGTATCTAATAAGTTTATTTATAAATAAATAAATTACTTAGAAACATTGAAATAGTTATGCGACTTACACCAAACGACTCTAAATGTTTCTTGGGTCCAATTCCAGAAAGCATCAAAAGCTGGGGAGAATTGACGGTGCCACCACTGACGATAACTTCTATGTTAGAATGTACTTGATAATGGTTGTTATTGATTTCGAATTCCACTCCATAAGCCTCTTTTTTATCATTGATAAGAATCTAAATAATTAAGTTGAATGAAATAAGCATTACTTACGAAATTACACTTCATTAATGATTATAAAAATTTGGAAAGAAAAACAGAGTAAACTTTTTAGCTGCACTTTAACTATCATTTTCATTCCTTTCTTTCTATTACAATATTTACAATTACTTTTACAAATAATTATTAAGATATTTGTAATTTTTATTGCTAAGTCAATAGAAATCAACAAATAAAAATGGTATTCTCTCATAATTGAAATATTTTTATTAACATTTGTGAAATTCCAAAATCATTTATTTCAAAGATCGTCGATCTCAATTTTTAATTAACTTTTTAATAAGTATTTTTCTTTTTTAATAGAAAATAAAAAAGAATTTTTAAATCTGATACTTGTAAGCTTTAGTAATATTTTAAGGTGAAATAAAAATGTGCATTTTCTCTTTCCATTTTAAACTCATCACTACTTTTAACCTTGGATGAGTGTGAATTACATGAGGCGTTTATATATATCTTTCCAAATTTACATTTTTTCTTCCTTAAAATACCCCAAAAATATAATAAGATTTCAATTACCTTGGTAACAAATGCATTGTCAACGATGTGCAGATTGGTACGATTTTCAGCTGGAATCAAAAATGCCTTTGCAGTACTGCATCTTCTTCCATTTCGTATGGTTCCTTGTAGTTTTGAAAAACCTAAACCATATAATGCATATTTATTTTTTCTCACTTTTTTCCTGAATGTAATTTTATTAAAATAATATTTAAAATTCATAAAAAAATCACATTATATAAAAACTTAAAATCAATTTTGAATTTTTATGGAGAACAAATGGTTTAGTCATTAAAATGAAATGAAAATAATTTATAAGTCCTTTGATATTTACTGAAAAAATAGAGACTAATTTATCAAATTTGGATAGAATAAAACTTACCTGTTTGTTTTTCGCCATTAATATCTCTGTATTCATATCCTCGTTCCCTAGCAGCATTGGCAAAAGCAGTCATCAAAGTACTATTATACTGAGCGCTTGAAACTGTAAGATAGCCGCCTTTATTGTGATAGCCTAAAAATTAAAATAAGCGGTATTAATACATGCGTATATTTATAATTATATAACTGCAATAACTTAAATCTATACACAAGGGAGGGATGCTTAATGAAGAATTCAATGATTGCTTGAATTATCGTGTGATTCTTGATTCCTTGTTTTACTGGAGCAAATTTTTGTGTACAGTGGGACTTAATTAAACTTTTGAATTATCTTATCCACTTTTATACCAATAATAGTCTTGCAAACTAAAATTATTGTCTATAATTTTTGCTTACTTACAACTATCTTGGAGCTCAATCACCTTTTTTCAACAACCTTAGGGATGTCTCCACAAACTTTTTTTAGATATAACAAGCCTTATGCACATGTTGCATGGAAGAAAGCATTTTATTCACTTACCATTTTCGCAAATTTCTGGATCTGTATTATCTTCGGACTTGAGGAAATATTTTTCAACATCTTTCCATGCCCATCCAGTCGCACCCTCTTTTGCCCAGGTGTCATAGTCCCTTCTGTTTCCTCTTACATACATATGAAAATTAAGCAGTGATGTTCCACCAAGACCTTTGCCTCTTGGCCATGGTAATCGCTAAAGCAAAATAAAAAACAGATTAAATCGATAAAATTGAAAGTAAGTCATAAATATGAAATAGTTAAAATTGAGCACAATATGGCTATTAAGTAATTCATAATTAGCTCGGTTTTTTATAAGCTTACCACGCTCACGAAAATCAAAACTTATTAATCTTTCTATTCTGGTAATTATACTTAAAATATAAATTAATAATCTGACCCGAATTAAGTAACCAAATTCAATTCAATTTAAAATATTGAATCGGATCTGATTAATTAAATTATTATTATCCACATTTATTTTTCAAAATACATCTAAATAAGTCTTAGGAATTAACAGTGTGTATAAAATAGATGTTATCAATGATTAGGAGCTTAGAAAAAAATTGAAAGCCAAATTGCAATCAATATTCTTCCAACAAGATTCTATTAATATTAAGAATTATATCATATCATACTATAAGCCAATGAATTAGTTTTACTAACCTGGTCTTCATAACCTAGAGCTCCTCTTTTTTGTGGTACAGTCATATAACCCCAGTCATGTTTACCATGTTGTAATAAAAATGCAGTTGCAGGGATCTCAGTCAAAGGGTCAATCCTTGGGCCAGCTTCCAAAAGCAAAACAGTGACGCAAGGGTCTTCGGAAAGTCGGGAAGCAACCACAGATCCTGCTGAACCTCCGCCAACTGTAAAAGATTTGGAAAGTTTTAATTAGTTCATATATAATTTGACTCACAGAACCGGGCTATGTAGAATTCATTAATTGAAGAATGTTTAAATTTTTCCTGCACGCGAGTACACAATCATTCTACGGTTTACAAAACCAACAAATGGTAATGAAAACCAGATAACAAATTCGAAATACTACCAGCCAACAATGGGTGAATGGAGGAGTAGGGAGTTTACAAAAAGAAAGGGGAAAATACAAGTGGAATGGGAAAGATTACAAGATAAATAAGCCCTAGGATAGATAAGAGATAATCTTAGCTTGTAAGTTTCAGCACAATGTACTATTTTTAAATAGAAGAAAAAGCAAATTTTAAGAAAATTTGTCGCTTTCTTGTTACAAATGAACAATTGATCTATAAATAAATCAACACAGAAGAATTTGAAGTTATCTATCAAAAACTACAATAAAAAATAATAATTGCTTAGCCAAATTTGGTTTTTATAACTTTTTATAATTTCGACAACATAATTAATTTCTCATCAAGTAATTATAATTACATTTAATGGCATTTGAAATCATAAACAGCTGTTAAGCACATTGCTTAGAAATTAAATGAGGCTAATTATTATATTTAGATTTCAAATGTTAGGACGCCAAAATATGATTCATTTATTTAATCATTGGGTGAATGTATTATGATTGAAATGGATATTATGATCAAATTATGAATAATCCATTTAAATGAGACATTTAATTGCTTTACTAAAGATAAATCCACAAATATTAAGAGGGGGTGTAAATTCTCTAGACACACTTATTGTGTTTAAATTAAATTGCATTCATGTGCATAAAATATATTTAATGTTTATAGAGCTCATTATTAAAGTGATTAAATTTATTATAAAATTTAATCCTTCAAAATCTATTTTTTATCCTTACAATCTACCGTATTTTCATGTTATTAAACTCATAAAAATATATTTCTTATACAGGAAATCAATTAAAATCAACTTATTTTAGATTTTACAAATTAGGTTTGATGGAAATTGTAATAATTACAATATTAAAATATTATTAAATGACCATGAATATTATATATATTTAAATATATATTTTTAACTTTTTAAAATACTGTTTAAATGTAAGAAATAAATTTAAAAAATAGAAAACTTATGAAATTACATTAAAGAGTAAAATAATTTAGTTCAATGGCAAAATTCACTTAATTCAACTAACGAAACTAAGAAATTCATTATATATTAATGAATGATAAAATAACAAGTTTGCAAATGATTGTATTTCACATTATTACCCAAGTTGAAAATATTTTCCTTTAAAACTTTATTCCTTTACAAAACTTTAATTATAAGTTAGCAGAAGATCCATTTAAAATAATTGTACAATTTATATACATTTAATCATTGTAATTTTTAAAAGTAGAACATAATGATAGCTTTTTT
>JAPDSC010126837.1:817-14323 GCA_026290005.1 Latrodectus geometricus
GTATATGTAATATATATATATATTTACTTTATTATTTCCTATAATAAACAAATGACAAAAATATTTATTAGTTATAACAAGAAATAAATGAAAATTAAGCATTTTTATTCTTATATTATTTAAGAATATTTTACTATTTGAATCGTTTGCAGTCTCTAAAAATTAATAAACGTGTAGGATCTGTAATTTAGATCAATATAATTATATGAAATATGAAACTTAATATTAATAATATGGAATTTGTTTCGATTTTACACGAAATTGGTTGTAAAAATATTTTTGATTCCTAAATTTATTACATTATTTTGAATTTTTATATAAAATTCGAAGATATACTAGAGAAAATTCTGAAAATCCTTCTAAACGTTGTAGCTGTCATAAATCCAAAATCCTTTCATGCTTGAAAAAATTTTTTTGATTAGTTAGATCAAAAGGGTACATAAAATTTTTTATAAAGCTATATAACTGTATAAAAAATTTCTCATTATTTCTTCTGAGTAAGAAAAATAATTTAAAGCATTAAAAGCGGTTGTAAAAATACAGCTCTAAACACAAATGTTAAATCTAGAGTTTCAATATTATTTAAATCTTACTTTTTATTTGTTTTTCTTCTATAATATTTTAATGGTCAGTTTATATTCTACCAAAAATACAAACAATTTAATTTGATCTTTATTTTATGTTTCTATTAAGGCTAAAATATATAAATATATTTATAAAAATATTATAAGCTAATTTCTTAAAACCAAAACCTTTATAAACCCAAATGAAAATATGATGCATTGATCTTCTAAATTAGTTTCTTTTTAAGTGTATAAAGTGTTCTTATCTGTACACTGAGATCATCATATTGTTTATATTTCTCAGATTACGTTCCTAGTCTAAGATATAAGAGTTTCATATATCTTATGAAACTACACCACTTATCACTAAAGTACTCATCCATTTTAAGTTCCATAAGATTAAATAAATTCTTCTTTTAATAATTCTTTAAATTTTATAATTGTTTTGTATAAAATTCTTATTTACTCAAAATCATTAACATAATACGCGTTTCTTCATTATGTGTATAATTTTTGATAAAATGTT
Organism: Latrodectus geometricus; assembly: GCA_026290005.1. Taxonomy (NCBI): domain Eukaryota; kingdom Metazoa; phylum Arthropoda; class Arachnida; order Araneae; family Theridiidae; genus Latrodectus; species Latrodectus geometricus. The sequence continues at coordinate 1,907 of JAPDSC010126837.1, forward strand.
TAAAATACATTCTCGAAATTTTATGATTTAAAATATAAACTTTAGTATTGCGTCTAATATCGGATTAAATGTCTGAAACACAATTTTCGACAATACTTTGGAAATTTAAATTTATTAATATCTGGGCTATGTATTTGTATCGTATGTATTGGTAACATATAGATCAAAGCTTGGTTTGTTTGTCATTTCTCATACAATATCAACTAGTTGAAACATTAATTTTAGGATTTTACAAAATTTAGTAGATTAAATAATAATAATTCAACAATTATACTTTTCACATTGTTTTCAGGATCATTTCTTCATCACAATATTTTCAAAATTTTGAAGTTTAAAAAATTTTCCCAAATCATAAAACAATCAAAATCACTAGCTTATGTTATTATCTTGACAAAGTTTTCTAAATTGTTTTAACAAGAGCACAGATTTCATTAAATTCAATGATTTCGAAATTATTGTTTTCTAGTTTTGCCATGACTTATTCAGTTCAATTATGGCAAGATATTTTTCTATTGTATTTAAGAAAACAATTGTAATATAAATCCATGGCTTATTTTCTTCAAAATTTATTAATATCAAATTGGACATTCTTTCCTTAGATTGAAAACACTGTGTCAATTACTAGACACCAACCCCAGTTATTACCTTAGAATAGGAACAATAATTATAATTCATTATTTTCTCATATTAAAATTTATATGCCTTGTTAATATCATCTCGGTATTTTTCTTAATATTGCTCAATAATTAGGTTCTTATTGTATAATTATTAATAATGTTCTAAAAATGCTTTATATATTAAATACATATAATTGCTTGATAAATGTTTTAACTGCGTAATGCTAAATGTCTTAAGTATAAACACAAATTTAAAAATAATTAATGGTTGAAATGTATGCAATATATGCTCATAAAAATAAAGAAGTAAAAGTAAACCATTAAGTTTTAAACGTGAAAGTGACACATAAATCTCATAAATCATCATTTATTCATTTATTTTTCATAATATGTTGCAAATAAAACAACAAACAATAAAATTTAAATTGTGTTATATTAGCATCAAGTCATTTAAATATATTGCATTATTCTAATACTCAAAGTAGTAAATATTAAATTTATAATAAATTTAATACTTACTACTTTGAATAAATAAGTACATCGAGTGTATTTGGTTATGTTAATGATATTTAAATTATTTTATATAACTGAGAACATACAAAATATTTTTGCTTAAAGATAATTATTAACGTGTGCTGTTGCTATTATGACACATGACAACGGAGAGCCCTCTTGTCAGGGACTATCTGGCGAATGAAGTCAGAAAGAGCATCTTCCATTTTTTGACATCACGAGGGTAAAAGTATGATTTTGGCTCATAGATGGCAGTTCCATCTGGGTTTTCCAATTTAGAGATTGATAGCCAGAGAAATCCCATTATTTTACACATTCCCAAGTGCATTAATTTGTAATTGGAACATGGAGGACATTGCAACTACGACATATTTTGCCATTAGGCGACCCCAGTTGCCATTAGTAAATAAGAGGGATCTTCGATTAACCAGGATTCGAACTCTTTACCATCCCTAACCAACCAGGCGCTCTAATCAACTAGTCCAAATAGGATCATTATTAACATGGTATTAAGTTTACTACATACATAATATTTAATAGCTCATTACCTTATTACATTCAAAAAACTTGCAAGCAGTAAAAAGATAAAAAAAACATGTATGTTTTGCATTTACAAATATCTAAGTTCTATAAAATCTTCTTATAATTTACAACAAAGTAACAAAGTTAATTATAATTAATGCAGAACTTAGTCATTTTCATAAATGAAATACAATAAATATATACAACCCTTGACTGGAAATGATATTAAATATATTTTTACCAATAATTTTTTAATAATATGAACTTACAAAGTGTTTTCGTCAAAACTTAACTATCATAGCCATGAGGTTAACATAAAATAACGATATAAAAATGTGAACATATTATTCAACAACAATTAATAACTAATTAAAATTATTATGAGTGATAGCAATTGGTAAAAATATCTATAAAATAGTTTAAAACATTTTTTGTTTTACTACTACCATACTTATAAATAATATGTTCCTTATAAATAATGTATATATATTTACATTAAGATTATTAATATTTACATTTAGATATAATTTCAACTCGTGGAAGATCTGAAAAGGATATTATTAAAAAATTAATTTTTATCAAAAAAAAATTGCATGAAGTTGCATTCATGCAAACAAAATTAAAAAAAAAATTCTGTAGTTTCCCAAATATTTTGTCAACAAAACAACATTTATGATTTAAAAAAAGAAAAGAAAATAGTACTAATTTTGTTATAGTTTTGGTTTGACATTTACTTGCATTGAATATAACTATATGTTAAAGAAATGCTTGAAATGGTTCAAATTTACAGTAATACTTGAGAGCAAATGTAAAATGTCTCACATTTTCTTCAGAGAGATAATGAAACACATTTCTATGCACAAATATTTATGTTAAGGCACTGATATACAAAAAAAATGATATTCTTGGGGAGAAGTCTTTTTATCTGAAAATGGTCCATAGAAATTCTTGAGAAACTTGCAAAACCCATTGAAAGCACTTTCAGCGAAAAATAAAACAATGTACGTACAACTGTTATTACTGGAAATCTATATTTCCCCTCTTTTTCTAAAGTTTTTATAAAAATATTTACATTCTTTGACAAATACAAAACCATTTCCATTCCAGACACGTATCAATCCAACTACTAGCAATCAAAAGTGGGCTCTCGAAAACAATTTTGTTCTAAAAATGTACTACGCAAAAATAAAGAAAACTGATAAACCTAGCAATAGTTAAGTTAAAAAATTGTAAGTAACTTTCAAATTGATTTAGAAAAAATGCTTATTGATCTAAGGAACTAACAGTTTTGGCTCTTTAGTATTCAAAAGAAATATTTAAAGAAGTAATATTCTTCCTATTTCTGAACAAAAAAAAGTTTCTCCAGTTTTGATGAAATTAAATTGAAATGGAATAGCTATAAAATAAAAACTTTCCCATTTCTTTTAAATTGTTTATATTTTTTTTTTGTACATTGAAACATAATTTGCAATTAAATTTACAAATTTCTTAGCAAAGAAAGCTATGTTTTTTTATAGCAATATTTCGTTAGAAAATAATAGTTTATGTTTATTTAGTTTTTTTCCTTATAATTTTAGGCCTTTCAAAATATAATTCAGAACCTATTTTAAATTTCTCCAAATAACAATGTTTCATTTACTAAAAATTTGTTTATGACTTGTAAAATAAAATAGCATATATTTAAATGTCATTAAATAATTTATTTAGATTGTTTTACTTTATTTGATACAGATTGGTTTTAACTTACATTTTATTTATTGAAATAAACTTTGAGGAAATTAGCAGTTAGAGTTATAAATCATTGATATTAATATTTGGAAATGTAGGGTAATAATTATAAATAGGAATATAGAATTTTAAATGTTATTAATGGAAAATTATTATTAATGAAATATTATTAACGCAATAAATATCATTAATGAATAATTATAAATAGAAATATAAGATTTGAAATATAGGAGGCAATATTCAGTACATTTTTTCTTGAAGTAATCTAATCAAAAAAGATGGTCATGTAGCAAGAAAAAGAGATGCAATCACGTATGTAAGATCCTGATTCAACTCAAATACCTTTGCTTCGTGACTTAAACTATGCTGGTCAGAAAAATGTCCTATTTTGTTTTGCTCTAGAAAAAGCTTATAACACGTATTGCAACTATGTGCTTTATATCCATGCTTCTATTTCAAATCAATATCAATTCGTAAGAGAATAAGAATGATTTTTTACATAGAGTCATGTAGACTACTGAGAAAAAAAGTTTATTTTTTCCTAAAGATTGGATCATTCTTTTCGATTCAACTTTTGCCTTTGGCAAGACACTGAAACTCAAATTTCGGAAAATGTAATAAATGTAAGTATTAAAGTATAAAGTTCAAACTTTTCTAAAAATATTTATTTTTGTAATAGATCGATTCGTATGAAATGTTAAATTGATATCACGTTTTGATGAGTTTGTTTTAAAAATAAAAATATCTCAAATGAAAGAAATTTTACTGTGTAACTCAACATATCTTCATAAATATTCTTTAAAAGTACTGAAAATAAAGTTTAAAAAAAATATACCGTTATGAGGGAAACAGAATTTCATTTCTTTTTTATGAAGGAGATATAGTATGAAATAATTAGGGTTTTACAATACGAAGAGAAAAGAGATTTATAACGATAAGATTGAAATTATATTTTATTGTAACATTATATTCGACGCGCATGAAGTGATATTTGTATAGTGAAAAATTGCTTACGAATGAGATTTTAAATTTACAATATGAAATTTTTATATAAAAATGGTTTAATATAAAATATGATGAGAATACTTACTTTTTTAGCTTTTTAAGAACATCATTACTATTTGATTTCTTTTAAGTTTATACTTTGCTTCTGACATTTTCTAGAAATCTAATAAGCAAAAATAAAAGGGAGAAATTTTCAATGGCAACCCAGATATTTGACAGTTCCAAGACATTTATCTTTACATTTCTAGAGCATAACTATTTTAAAACTGACTTTTTCTGAATCATTTCAAAATTGTCACGGTTTTCAAAATAAAATTCAATTAACAGACGAATTTCGTTGCGAAGGAAAGTTTCGGTAAAGACAATCGTAGAAGAGACACGCAAAAGGTAAATTCAAATAATGGCTTTATTTTCAAGAAAAGGGAGTAGTTAATATTTATAAAGAAAATATTTAACCCGAAATATTTAAGATAGATTTTGATATACAACATTAGGAATATATGACTTGAAAAGTTACAAATGCACATTTAACCATTTTGACTTAATTTTATTCAGCAACAAATTAAAATTAATTTTATTCTTTAAAAAAATTTATTATATATGTGAATATTATAAAAGTAAAAGTAATTTATACTAAGAATGTGCCATGCATTTGATGAAATGAAGAATATATATATTTCCATTTTTACATTTTTATGAAACTTTGAATTACCTTGTGAGTATTATGACTTCAAAAGAAATTTTAAACTAGTCATTCAAACAGGTATATTTTCACTTTCTCCTTATACATAAAGCTTTCTAGTTTATTTTTGCCATTTGTGTAAGCAAAATGTATTCTCTTAGATCTATTTCACCAAAATTTGCTTTAGCTTAGAAGATTTTTCATTTTATCATGCACAGAAAAAAATAATGCGAATAAATTTATGTTGGTTAAACTAGTTAATTTTTAATAGTTTGTAATTTTAAGAATTAAAAATATGAGATATTAAGTATAGACATTTATTTTTTCGTCAAACTTACTATGATAAGCTACTTGAAAGTTTCAGTAAGTAAAAACAGGAAAATTGTTTTAAATTTAATCCAAATAATAGCATCAACATTTCACAAACTCTTTATTCATTAGTGATAGTGAGAATGCAGTGTAGAAATTTTAAAAGAATTTAATCTAAAATAACATTTATATATTTTATTTTTATTTTTTAGTAACCACAAGAATATTTTGTTTTTTATAATTTATTAATTAATTAATTATTTTTATACCTGCAAAATTAAAATCAACTTTGATCACATAGTATGAATAGTTTATTATTTACAAATTTATTTCCATAATTTCGAAGATATTATTTGTATCTTATCAATAAATTTCACAGTAATTCAAAAAGTTGTGATAAAAATGTTTCTTACGGTGATATAAGCTGTCGTTCCTAGGTTAAAATTATCATTAAATACTAATCATGAAAAATTGGAAAATTTATTTTATAAAGTTAATTTGTAATTTATGTCTTATTAAACTAAGTTTTCAGTAAAAATTTTCATAGTTCTTATAGTAAGTTTTATGAAAATTAATATAATACAAAATGCTATTTTTATATTATTTAATGAAAAATAATTGTACTTAACTGATATTTAGAAATGTTTTTTAACAAAAAAAAATTGTTTCGTTGTAAATTTGGACAATATGTGGCGTTCCAGTCTCGACTATGGAAATTCCTTTCCCAATGTTTATTGAATATATCTACCTATTCCTTCATCCAGAGAATTCTCTCCAATTAAGCAAACATTCGGAGCAGCTATTATAGATGTCATCATTCAATCAATCCCTGCCGAAGGATGCAAACATCTTATTGCATTCTGCGGTGGAGAATAAGGCGTATTTACCGACCCCCGTATGTCAATTCGGTAATCGGGATATACAGTCAAGGATTTCGATCCTGTTCATGGGAAGAGGATGGGGTTCTCGAGTTAATTACTTATTGTCGGGCACGAAATAAACCTTCTCAAAGCCATAGTAACGGCAATTATTCTATCTATGTCACCTAGTAACTTCACGCTTCATTTTGCGTTTATGCTTGGTTAAAAATATTATATGATATAAATTATTATATGATTAAATATTATATGATTAAATATATATAATATAAATTAGTTTGATAACATTATTTATTATTTTATTATTGACATCTTTAAGACATATATGTATTGTAATAAGTGATTATTTAAAATATAATTACTTGTTTGTAATTATTTAAAATTTTAGCACCGTAAATATCAGTTTGAATATTTATAATATTATTGTATTACAAAATCTTTCCTCTATTTCTCAAAATTAAACTTTTCGTTCATTAACATTTAATATGTAATTATGTAAATAAGCAATAAAATAAATAATCTAAAAATGTAATTGATTATCAGGACCAAGTTAATCAGGAGAAATTGAACGCCAGGATAAAATAATATTATACAAACGTATATTGTGTGAGAATGATGTGTTTGAATTAGTTTTAAATGATTGTTTTAGTTACATTGAAATGAAAGTTTTAATCTACGAAGAAATTACATAATTTGGTAATCTTCCAAAGTATTAAAGAACATGCTCAGAATAAGTACTTATTTTTGGAATCAGTTATGCAGTGAAAGTTTTATAATATTTCCGCTATATTCCCATTATAAACGTAATTTACGTATTTAAAATTTAAACCTTGATATTCTCATGACTTTTAAACTAGGAATAATTTTACCAATTGTTACTTAAAAAGAGAATTTGATGTTTTTTCTATAGATGCATCTCATCTCTTTAAATTAAGTTCTTGAAATGAGATGCTAGTAAAATAACATCTAATCTCCTGAAAAAAATCGTGAAAATATTTGAACTCTTCCAAACAGTTTTGTTACAGTAACAATCAACAAAAATATTTTATATGCTTATAAAATACTTAAGGCTTTTTTACTTACTAATAACATATTAAAACATGCTATAGTTGTTAATCAGTTTTATGAAACGTAATCTTGATACCTCTTTCAGGCTCAACTAGAAAATCTTTCAGGGAGTTATGCTTTAAAAAAATGGCATTTTCATCTGGAGTATAAATGTTATTTCTTGCATATTGTTTGTTACATAATATCCCACAGCTTTCAGTTTTTTATTCCATCATAATCAAATTCCTTCGAACTAATTTTTAAATTTTATTTTATGTATATTCTAAACCAATCCATTTATTTTTTTCAAACAGGCATGTCCTAAACACACAAATAATTTATCAAATATAACAACTTCAATATGGAAATTTTATATTACCTTGTATTTTACCTTGTATTATTACCCTTTTTAGATTACCTTTTTTTATTATTATTACCCTTGTATTATTACCCTGTTTATTGAGCATCCTCAAAATTATCATTTGATTGATTCTTCGAAAGCTGTTCAAAAGTAAACTCTACTTTTTGCTGAATTACGAATTCCTTACTCTACCTTATAATACTCAAAGTTCTTCAAAGAATTGATAAAATCTTACATTTGGATATCGGAAGTATAAATTCAACGAGAGCTAAACTGAATTCGAAAATAAAAAAAATGAGTTTCTCTTTTTTTTCCCCTTTCCAGATACTACTACGCGGAACAAGTTTCAGTCCAATTAACAAACTACTGTTGTTCCTGGAAGTCTTCTCAATAAAAAAATAGTTATATTTGCAATTAATCATTTACAAGCAATAAAGTTATTCAATATGTTTTCACTGTTTCAATTATTTTAGTTTATTTTTATTTGTCACAGTCCAATGACGTTATCAGTGTGTATAGTTATAGTAATATAATTAAGAACTAAGATAAGAAATTATGAACTGTAAAAATATCGTATAAAATTAACTATTAAATATTATATCATTTGCTTGTTATTCTTAACTTTTAAAAATAAAGATTTATTTTGATTATCTAAATGAATATAATCAGAACAATTTGTAATATAATTAAGCTTTAAAATGTGCTATCTAAATGTAAATCATTGGATATAAAATATTGGCGCAATAAATCGGTATCTGTACATTTTTATTCAGACCGCAAAAATATTAGTTTTATATGTTAATATAATCTCAATTGGTTGATTTGTTATTAGGATTCATTTATCTTTTCATATTTCTTCATATGTTTAGTTTTACTGAATAGTTTTGTTAGTTGTCTAATGAAGGTTCTACTTTTTATCTAAAAGACGATTTAATATAGTAAATTTAAGATTTTTACATTTGTCACTAATAAAAACAATGTATATTTGATATTGATATCAATATGATAGCAATAAGTTTAATTAAATGTGTTGGAAAAATAATATTTATATATCTATATATCTATATATCTATATATCTAGTGAAACATAAATATTTGCCCTGTTTCGTTTTAGCATTTCCCTGACAAAACACCAAACATTTATCACTTACATTTGTATATAAAGTTACAAAATTTCATATAATTATGATAAGATTTGTCACACCCTTATTACTAAGTTTGTTCTAACTTAAAAGCTGCACATTAAGAAACAAATTTTTTCGTATTATCATAACAAATTGTATTACTGAATATAAATCATTCATTTAGTTTCCAATTGTTCATACGGAATTATATATTATATTTTATTACAGTAACAACCAGCTGTTAAGAGATAATAGTGTTAATAAGAACTAATTTTTCAAAAAAAAATTAGACTTTAGGCTCACATTAGCAATTTCAATTCAAATGAATGTACTTCTTTATACAGAAATTTTTTTTAAATTTTAGAAAGTTTACAAAAAATTTGCTTTTCGTTTTTTTTTTCTCTGAACAAAAGCTGCGCTTTCCCTTCAAAATTTTGATTGTAAAATCACAGTTATCCTTTACAACTGACATTCAGATTGAGATTTTGAAAATTTCACTATTGCACATGCACATATATTATGATTAGAAATCAATACAATTGTAAAATTTATTTATTTTTTGCAAACATCTAAAGAGTTAAGAAGACAGAAGAAAATTATTTTTTTTTTCCTACATATTCAAGCATAATTGTTTTGTATCATAGTTTTCTTTTTCTGTAAAATGCTGCTAGATATCACTATCACAAAGGAAATCCTTTCAGTAATCCTTTCATAATTCTAGAGATATTTTTAAATTTTTTAAGATTTCTGATATTTAGTGCTAACTGTCCAAAGTGCAACTTTACACTTCTGATATTGACGCTCATTACAATCTTAGTTTCAGTCCAAGATAGGTTTTGTATAAAGTTGTCTTAAACTACCTTGGAATCACAGTTTAATAACAATTTAAATACATATCCAAAAATTACAAAACACTCTCCAAACCATTAGGAATTATAACTGGATCATATATTTCTTCTTGTTTTTGTTCCATAGTAAAACATATTTAGCAGAATAATTTATAGCAGAATTATTTTCAGTAAAATATATTATAATATGATTATTCAGCAGTTTGATTTATAACAAAGTAGTGTTCACAATCACTTATGTTACCAAATTCAATTCATGACTAGGTCCCCTGTTGCGCGCCCGTCGTCATGATCTCTTTGACACAGCATAGAGAAAGACCTAACAGAATAAGTTTGTTAGCTGACAAGATGGTTCTTCCCTGAAATATTTTTTCTATTGGAAATTTTCCAATGATATAAATTGGCAGAATTTATTCACAAAGCCAAAATACTTAGCATCACTGTGCACATTTGTGTTTTGTAAACTTTTTTATTTTCACTATTCTTTCCTTCATTACTTACAGTGGTGCTGTTTGGATAACAAAAATTTGCCATTGAAGTCGGATCATCTAATGTTGGAAAATATCATGCTCGAAAAATTTTTCAATCAGTTGTAGATGAATGATACTTTTTTACTTTGTTAGACATCGACAAATGATTATATGAGACATTTTTACGATGGTTTGCATGAATGAAATGTTAATTTTCCTCGAATTTTTGGAGCATGTAATTTGAATCATTACATTCAATAACGCTTTGAACTCTGTAAGGTCAAGCAAGTATTTCTACACATTTGGATATTTGTTATTTTAGCAACAAAATGAGTCTTAACTTGTCGGACTAACTATTTAGGACTATTTTTAACTAACTAACTATTTAGGAGTGTTACCTCATTTGTTCATTAAAAACACCCTTTTTTATTTATAACTAACTAGTGTGCTGCTACTCTTTTTATTTCATTATATACGTGATAACTTACAGAAATCCTATTTATAATTTGTGTTCTTTTAACGTTTCTCAAAAATCAAATAATAACTATTTTGTTTAGCCCTAATATCCTTGGATTATTTTTTATACTGATTCTGCTATTAGATCTTTGAAACTCGAAGCAACTTGCTGTGAATCATCCCAATTTACAAGGGAGTTAGTAACAGGGAAATAAGTCAGACAGATTTTTTTCCTTATTTGAATTTCATTCTGAAACACGTATCCCATTGGTTAGGATTTTCCCTTTGTTATGTGGGAATTGAAGAACGTAAATTGAGAGTTATGGCCAATATTTGAAAGCTATAAATATTAAGATATACTGAAAACAATATAAAATTTTATTGAATTAGGAGCAAATGGTTATTTGAATATTTTAATATTGTATCAATAATTCATTAAAACTTTTTTTTACATTCTTTTGTTACTAAAATTTTCAAGGCACGACTAGTATAAATCGTGTTTTCCTCGTAATTTTATATTAACTTCTTAATTAACAGCTAGACCATATGTTACATGTATATGAATATAATTTTTTAAAATAGAAAATAGTTGATAATTTCAGAAAAGACAATGTATTTTATTAAATATATATAAATAATAAATTTTCAATATAAAATTGATTCAAATAATATTTTTATGTCTTTTATTTATATAATATCTTAAAACTAATTTAGAATCTTTAGGGAAATCCTCAATTAAGGTTTTTAGTAATTATTACTTTCTGAATTTTCTTTTTAGTCCATTACAATATGCTTTTATTTATCATAAAATTACGATATAGTTTTAAATATATTATAATATTGATAAATATATTTAATGACATGTGACCCCAATTAATGACATATCATATGTTTTTCAAAGAATTAATGGTATATTAAGGTATTTTGTTGCAATAATTGTCTTTAGTTAACAAATCACATTATTTATAAGATTTTACAAAATATTACATTATTCCATTTAAAAAAAAGCATTCTTAATAATAAGTCACGAAGAGCTAACAGAAGATATTGTAATTTGATAACGGTAAACATATGAAACACGAAAGACATTCAGTAACTTAAATAACATTTTATATAAATTTTAAACAAAATAAATCAAAATTTAAAAATTGCATGTTAAGCAAAGAATTAATTATAATTTTATGTAAATCTTCAATTTATTGAAAGGAAAAGATGACATAAATTATTTTTAGGTACATTTTCAAGACTATAAGAGAAAATAAAAAAGAATTTGATTAAAACTAACTCAAGGAAAATGGTGTACAAACAATACAAAAATGAATTAATAAAAATATAGATTTCTGATCTTTTTATATTTTTAAATATCACACATATGAAGTTTTGGTATTATTGTTGTATTTCATTGTTATTATTATACTTCGTTACTATAGAATGAAAATATTCATCTGTTTATTTTTATATTTATATTTTTATAATGTATAAACAATATTTAGACTCTGCCATTGTTAAGGTTCAAAAATAATTCTTTATTATGGTTTTAATAAATATTTTAGGTAATTTCAATAAAAAGGAAATAATGTAATATAAATAATTTTATGTTCAAGAATAGAATTCCGCTTCCATAAGATCTTGGCTATTACGTGTGGTAATTAAATGAAAGAAGCTCATTTAAAATAAATGGAAAACAAGAATTGCTAAACAAAAGAGTATACCCAAGTTATAAGTTTATTCTTAAAATTCAAAAATAGATAACTTCGTTAATTTTCGCTTTAGGTCCCCTACTCTGCCAACTTGGCGATAAATGTACCAAGCGTGGTAAACCAGACGTTTTTATACCTAATGAGCTCTTTATGGTAA
>JAPDSC010126846.1:215-20203 GCA_026290005.1 Latrodectus geometricus
ATATATATATATATATATATATATATATATATATATATCCAGAAAAAAGATTCTCTTTATCAATACAGGGTATACAAATTTTTATGTTTCACTTTCATCTATTTTCGACAAAATTTATTTAATTCACTATTTATAACATGTTTTAAATGTAGTTGTCATTTAAAAAATTATTATTTTATAATCATTTTATACTTGTTGTCCTTTACTTTTGCAAATATGAAATGTTTAATAAAGCATTTGCTTTTTTTAAATGTATATTCTATAACAAATTCTATTGTATGTTGTATATATATATATGAAATAAATTTAGTTTTATTATTTTATCAAAATAGTTTGTTTTTTCTAATAGAGAGAGAAATATATCTTTTAACAAGAAATGTTACAAAAATGATAAGGAATAAATTTTAAGATTTTTTAACTTATTTATAAATTATGCATATTGATTCATTATATTTTAAGAAAAAGGTTATATTTTACTTTTTATTCATTAAGTTAAGTAATAAAGAGACAATTATTTTTCTTATATCATAGTATTCTTCTTGAAATATACTATTTTCATATTTCTCTTTGTATCAATATGTGCCAAGAGTCTTTATTTAAAAAAAAATTATACTCAAGAACCCTTTTTCTACAGTAATTTTAACCTACTTCAACACATGATTAACATATGAAAGACTATATATGTTGCCGCATTTAATTTTTTAAAATAATTATAAAATAGGATTTTATGATTATATATATTAAGTTTTCAGAAACAGGTTGGCATTTACAAAATTTTGCTGAAAACAATCTAAATATGGACAGAGATTTAAAAAAACATTTTTGTAAATTATATAATTTACTGTTAATTTTAAAATTATAAAAACTACTGTTGGGAAAGTAATTAAGGGTTCTCGCTTGTCATGAGAATATTTCTCTGTAAATATCATTTAAACACGAAAAATATTTTTCATAGTTATATTTAGCATTTTTTAAGTATACAAATTTTCAGCAAAGTAAAAAAAAATATATATATTTTATGATTTTCTACTTATAAATAATTTACAATTAATAGTATTATTTTTATGCTGAAGTAATAAAATGTTTCTAGGTAATTAAAATGTAATTAAACCTAATCTACTTATATGAGTGTGATGCTCTTGCCGTTACAAGATTCACTACTCTAGGTAATCCATATCCTAAAGAGTTATACCTAAACTCCATTGAGGGCCTATCAGATTTTATAAACAAAGTAGGTGACCCAAGACAATGGAACTAGGAAAAAATTGGGCTTGGATAATGGTACAAAATGCAACAACGCAGAGGTGCCACATATCTGACAAGCTCAAGAAGAAGAAGAACCTAATCCATGCACATCATTGAGATATATCATTATTTTGAATAATTATGTACCTTAATGGGTATCACAAGCATTTGAAAATCTTAGTGACGTCAAAATAAAAAAAGATTCTCAAATTTTGTTATTTACAAAGGTTACTATTTTCTTGAATTTTGAAAAAGTAGCTAATTAAACTTAATTTGCATTATAAATTCTATAATTACTGTCTAATTAATTTTATTTTATTATTGAGATTTAATATTTATAATTTATTAATTATATATACCATAAAGGCTATGGAATATAACAAATTGATATTTATTATAATCTGTCATTCACACAGAGAATAATTCGAAATTTTAACAATTAATACTTCTTTCAAGTCACATCTATTCCAAACGTCCTACATGTCGTCATCCTCATTCAAAGTCAACTTCATTCTGTAACCGCCAACTACTCATTAAGTTTACCGTTCGCTGCCACTTTTATAGCTGAAAATCTAGGTCAGCATTTGAACAGAATGAGTTCAAAAACATGTGATGTGGCGACTTCAGTTACATTTAATTTCTGTTTTGATTTAATTAGAATAACACAGTTTTTATTAAGATATAATTGAACTTTATACTAAAAACAACTGAATAAAAACCAAATCGTATATTCCTTTTACAATAGTCTAAGAAATAAATTGTATGTAATAATAACGAGATTGTCAAATATATTTCTTAATTTAGTCTTTACCAAAGTTTAAAAAAAATGTTATGTAAAAATAGGTAAAAATTAAAAGTTAAATGAAAAAGTTTCTAATAAAAATGTTTGTTTAAATAGTTTATAATTTAATGTTAAATATTTTTATTCTTCTAAACTTTGTTTTATTTTTATTAGTAATTATTAAGTAAGTCATAGTTAAAAATTTGATTTTTATATATCTAAATATTTAAATAAAAAAATGATAATAGTTAAAAACTTATTTTAACGAAAATAATATTTGATGTCGATTCTTGTTTCATTTTTGCTTAAGATTTAACAATAGATTGAGAAGACAAGTGTTCAAACTATATTACGTGTTTTATCTTTTATGAGAGATGATTGCCATTAATATTAGTTTGGGGAAAAAGAAATCCTTTATTTTTACATGAACTTTATGCAACTTGTTTGCTTTGCAAGAAGGTCTTAAATTGCTGAATGTAAAAATTCTTTGATGAATGTTTTAAAGTCTATCTTTATGTTCTGGGCGATGCTACGACTGCTAACAAGCGGACAACTTCGATAAATTTTTATATTTTATCGATAGTTTTGACGGCAATGCACCCATGCGAGGTGCATCTTAAACATTAAAAATACCTGAGCTGAATCGACATTACGAAAATTGCACGTAATTGGATGATAATATCGGACCATAAACACCATTTACAATATCAATCGCTTAGCTTGTATTTTAACTTTTATCAAAGAAAATTTGTAAAATATGCCGAATTTTCTCTTTGTTGAATTCCACTTTTAATCCTCTGTAACTCATAAATGAAAGGGTTAAATAGATAAATCTATATATATACAGGTAATCTTTTTTTAAAGTAACAATGTTTGGAGTGCCCTGTAGCCCAATCTAATAGCCGAAAAGACACCAAACTTAGTATTAAGACTAATTAGGACATGGGGAAACAAGATTCCATGAAAAGGTAGTTCCAAAAATCACCGCTAGGCATTTTGTGCACTTTAAAACGTATAAAATGTGATAAAATAAAATTACTATCATATACAATCGTACAGTTAAATTATTATAACTTATTTACAACATTAACTTCCCCTGTGAGGAATTAGACCACATTCAATGTGAGCACCTTTCTTAGAAATAACAATTATAATACGTAATTTTTTTCTTGTTCGAAATTTCCGAAGATCTGAGGATGCATTACATTGATTCACATAATACAGCTTCACTATTAACACATGCTCCGCTAACGTTAGAGGCATGGCCACTGGAGCTCGTTTACTTCAACTGAGATTATTTGTAGGAGCTAATACTTGCTTTTATAGTCCCTATTACTGATACTATCATAGCACAACATTTGCCTTTTTCTTTGATATCCGTGTTTTATGCTAATTATCTTTGTTGTAAACTACGGCAGAGCCACAAAATACCCTAGTGATGATTTTTGGAACTAAAATGTTTTGTACGGAATTCTTTATCCCATATCCTGATAAGTTTAAAAATAAAGTTTGGTGCCATTTCGGCGATTAGATCGCGCTACAGGGTGTTCCAAACACTGTCATTTTAAAAAAGATCACCCTGTATATATCTCACACACGCATCAATGAGTTCATCATTGAATCCGTTTATTTTTTGTAGAGAATGTTTCGGAAAACACTCAGAGGTTTCTTATAATTCTAAAAGCTCTGATGTTACCCCTCACAAATGTATCCTACATGGATATTATATGTATGATATACTCTGGATTCTCTTCAGATCAACCCAAACAAGCTATAATTTTGTAATTCCCTGGTGAAGAAATGATTATGAATGGATTAACTTTTGGAGATACGAGGCTTTCATTTCCTTCTGTTAGTTAACACGTTTGGGTATTCATTCAAAATGCTACTAGTGATACGTGGTACATAACTTGATGGTATGGTCTTACAAATTGTGATTAATGACAATAGCAAGTAGAAACACTTTATGAATGTAATTGAAGTTGTACAACAAACATGAATAGCTGATTGGCTAGCGATAAAACAGTTCATGAAAATTTTTAACTTACAATCATATTCACAATAGCGTTTCTCCAGAACAGTGTTGAAAGATATGAATTAATGATCTCATTATTTCAAGGTAATCTGCAAGTGCTTATAGCCAAACCTCTAAATACCACTTTGTATTACTGGTATGAGACATGCAAAGTCAAAATCTATGGTTAAAAATTGTTTTTAATATCTGTAAATTACATCAGCAATCAGCCATTTCAATCTAAATTCACTTTAAGTCGAATGTTACTAGATCTTTCCATTAGAGTTCTAACATAAAATGTTGCAAAGTTACTGGTAAAAATCAATTGCTCACCGAAGAAGAATTAGTAAATTTTTTATCCTCATGTATTATTATAGTATTCGTATACAAGTCATAATTTGTACAATAGCTGTTTGATGTTAATTTTGCAAACAATATTTTAAATAATTGAAAAAGAGAAATCATCGTCATTAGTATTATACACAATAATAAAATTTCATCTTATGAATGAATGTGTAAATGATATTATGTTAAAAATTTGAATATTTAATTGTGAATTATGCTATTAATTAAAAACAGATTTTCTAAAAAAAAATGGTTTTCCACTTATCATTGGGAAAAAAACATACAAAATACGAGCAAAATATTTTTTTAAAAAAAATCAATGAGTTATATAAGTATTAATATATAAGTTAATTATACATGTTAGCAAAGCTTTTATAGCTTTAATGATTGTTTCTTCTGCTATGGTTAATATTACTAGACACTTATTCTTCGTAAGAGGTTTATGGATTGCATAATCTTTGCGAGCAGTCGTAAATTTTCTGGTGTGATATAATCTGTAAGTGATCTGTCATGAGACTGTTTTTATTTCCATAAATTGAATAAGTGACTCTATCTTTTTATGACGATATGAGGTTCTGTAATAGCACAGCAGATATAAGTAAAAAAATTTGCAGATACGAATGAAACGTTATTTTTAGGCGTGATACATACGAAAAAACAACATTATCTGCATAACGTTACGTGCGTTATATCTAATGTCTGTGTTATTATATTTACGAAGGGGAGCTATTTGTTGACAATAAAACTTAAGTTTCTGTATGACAAAGGGTTTTCGAATAAACAAAAAATCTGATACAACAGTTTTATATACATCTTAAGAAAAATCGATAAATATGATAATATGATAAAAGTATTACAAGAAATACTCAAAATGATGAATTTAATTATTGTCATGAAAATAAAAGTAAATATTATACATAAATGTGAATATTTTAAGTAATTCTGATATTAATGTACTTTTATCTGTATAAATAGATATGTAAAAAAAAAAAAAAAAAAAAAAAAAAAAAAAAAAACTTATTTTTCATGAAAATATATATTTTTTAATTTTTTGATGTTAATTTGATTTTATGAAAATTTTTGCCAATTTTCACATAATATTTTTGTAGATGCTATAAATAGATGATATTCAACCTTAGAACAAACTTACTAACTACAATTTTACTAACTGTAAAATTACAATCTCTAAGAAGGATGACATATCTTCACTCGCGTGTTAAACTTAAAAACTATTTTAAAGGCAAAGTTTTCCCCAAAACAAAATGATTTGCAGTTTATTTTCAACACTTTGGCCTGCTTCATTGCTTGATTTAACCTTTGTGACTATTAATTGTTGAAATATTTGAAATTTGTAATTATCAAATCAACTTTTCGAATTTGGTTGCTTTAAAAAAAGATAAGATTTTACAAGTTTCGTTTTTTCTATACGAAAAATGTTTGATATTATAACTTACATTTTTTTATAATGTATAAAGGTCGAACCTACATTACATAGGCATGATTCGATTAATGCCTGAAGGTATTCTGGAGACAATTTACATCCTGAATCTTGCTGGACAAAATATCTGCGAGGAGGTGATGGTTCTTGGAGGGATTTTTTTGGAACAGCACGTTGCCAAGCATGCCCGATATGCTCCTAATACCATGTCTGAGCATTTAGATGATCCATGGAATTGCTTCCAAGTATTCCATTATTCTACCAAGTTTGACCAAATTCATCGGAATGAGTAATGGACATGCATAGATGTAAGTGATCAGACAGGATACTACGTATCTGGTAATTAAGCTCTCAGTCTTTTGCCACATCAAGGGTTTCATATTATGACAATTGAATGCATCCCACAACATCACAAAAGATGCACCAACTAGAAACCTATTGACTGCCCGGTATTGACTAGCATCCAACCCTGTGATGGAACTATTTTTGAAAATCATGTTACAAGACATCGCAAATGTGTTCAATAATTGTCATGGCTAAGAATTTAGAATGGTCTTAAGAAGTATGATCCAGCTACCACTTATAAAAGCTTTCCACATGGAATGTCATATTATTGTGGAATGTCATATTATTTTATTGACTGTGTTTAAGTTTGTTGGAATGCACAATGGACATGAATGGGTGTAGTTGATAGTCAGGTCAATTACTTGTTTACCACTTGTCAAAGCAATCTTTAAACTTACCAAGGGTTCCATAACTCGACAACTGAATACGCTCCATACCATCCCTGAGGCTACACTACCTTGAACAGTTCCATGTTCACGAATTACAAAATTTTATTTGTCAAAGAAAAAGTTTTCTTCATACCCTCATTCCTGTTTTTATTTGACAGCACTTTCATTAAACTAGGCAAGTGTTTTCAGTCATCACCAGTCCTATGACAGTATTGCTAGGATACGTGGGACATAAAATTTCATGCCATAGTGCATATAACAATAGTACATATGTGGACTTTTGG
This sequence comes from Latrodectus geometricus, assembly GCA_026290005.1. Classification (NCBI taxonomy): domain Eukaryota; kingdom Metazoa; phylum Arthropoda; class Arachnida; order Araneae; family Theridiidae; genus Latrodectus; species Latrodectus geometricus. Next base: position 7,057 of record JAPDSC010126846.1, read on the forward strand.
TTACAAAAGACTATATTTACGTTGTTCTATTGAATAATTCAAACACTGGCACTTGATGATACTTCAGCATTAAAACACAATAATTTGTGGAAATGTTATGCATCTATCTTGTAGAGGAGGTGATATTCCCAATGTGCGTCTGTTTTGAGGGGCCAGTAGAGCAGACTTTGCATTTATGGACGATGAAAATGCATGGTTGCACCAGACTCCTACTGTTTAGCAGCTACAGGAAAGGTAAGATATGACTTGAATAGATTGACCAGCATATTCCCCTGATCTAAATCCATTGCGATACGATTACATCCTCCAGGGACCTCAAATAACTAAAAGAGATGCTAACTATGAAATGAACCACAAGGACTGGTGAGAGACGGTGACAAGTAATCTTTGCAATAAGAGTTGGGCATAGTATTTCGTGTGGAGTACGACAAAAAAACACTTGCTACTCAAGTTTGGCGTACCAGTGTAATTCAATTATCAATGTTTTATTTTTATATTTTAAATTTTTCTGTGCAGCTCTTGTAAATTTAATCTTACAATCTAACAATTTCAATCTTGGTAATCTTATTCTAAATGATTAAAGCTCTGATAACTTATAATTTACTTTTATTTAGATTTTTAGTTTTTCATTTTATGATATTTTTTTATACCAATCTGTCAAACCTTTGAGTCTATAATCTTGAAAACGTAATCCCATCCACAATTTGAGTTCTATTAAAATAAAGCAATTCTATCTTCACATTGCTTATTACTATAGCAATTAATTAAAGAAATATACTTTCATCATCTAGATTGAATCAAAGGAAAACGTATCACAAAAGGTTCATTTTTATTAACATGTGATTTTTATCTTTTTCATATTCTCCATAATTTTCTTTTTTGTTTCATAAGGAATTCCCATATTTATTATTTTTTTAATTACCTCAAAAAATGTAAAGATTTTGATTCCTCTTTACATCTTGTAATTAAGGATTTATATTTTCAGCTCCGCTTTTTGAGAAAAAAAATTTAAGAAAAAATAAGAATAAGGATTTTTTAATCTCTCTTAGAAGAGAATTTATTCTGTTGTGGGAGTTCATTTTTTGCAAACTTATTTTATTTGTATCAATTTCTAAATAAAATGTTCTCAATAAAAAATAAAATATTTTTGATATTAAATAAATCATCTTTTATAACTCAGTTCAACATGTATTTAAACATTAAAATCACCAGAACATAACGAGAAACTATAAATTTGGTATTACACTTTGAAAAATATTATTTTTTCAATTTTTTAAAATGATATACTTTTAAAACAAAATTGTTTTAAAATTCAAGATTAAATATTTTTATGCCAGATTTCCTATAATTCTTTTGTAATTTTTATCTACAAAAATAATTCTACAATGTTAATTTAACTACAGCATAACTAAAATTAAACTCATGAGCAATAACAATCATTACGTGTTTTCCACTTTCATTCAGTGTTTTTCCCAGCTTTACCTGTTCCCTGTCTTTTTGTGGCACCTGGCTTTTCTCCTTCTCATGTTATATTTGTTCTCCATTCTATGTTCAATCATCAGTATAATTCATATTACGAGGCATAATAATGACTAATATTGCTATGTTTCTTTTAAGCGCATTTGGTTACTTATTCAGTTTTGTTTTTTAATCTATTTTAAGATATTTTTAATAACGATGTTGAATATCATATTCTAATATGTTTGTAAAAAATAAAACGCCTTCCTCACTAAAGTTATTTTTATTATTCCATATTTTTCCATCTTAAATACACTTTTATTTTTATGTCGATCATTTTGTCCTTCAAATCTTTTCAAATTTCTAATTTTTTTAATTTTCCTATAAAATCTTTTAAGGAATTAAATAAAATTTTTCAACGAGCTCAAACAATCATTAACTAAAAATTAATTTGCAAGTTATAAAAATAGCTACAATTTATAAATAGGAATTCTATTTCATTATATTTTTATAGAAAAAAACTTCAACATTAGATACATCTGTACATGCAATAAACACACTAAAAGAAACAATTATGAGATTAATTTAAGAACTTTTTCTTAAGTGCAATAATAAAACTTGATCAGTACAAAATAAAATATTAAAATGAAAAAAATTTATTTATTTAAATTATAAAAATGCACATTATATGTAAACAATTATGTAAAGACAATACTAAGAGAATTAAAATAAATATTCTTAAAATGTTGTTACGAAAATTATAATTTAATCTCAAATGATATTTCAATATAAAAATTATTTTCTAACTAATCCGAGTTAAAATATTTAATTTGGACTCAGATTATTTAGAAAATAATTTCCGTATTGAACTTAGAAGTGTGTACAGCTAAATTTTTTTTTAGTTTCTTTCATTTTTTGTGTGAAATTATTTTCATTTTTCGCATTAAGATTGGATAATTAAATGAATACAATTTATTATTTCTGCGTAAAATTTTGAGTATAACTAAAACTAAGCTAAGCTAAACTCATTAGAACGACAGTCCATAGAGCGAACAAAGGCATACAATCCCCTCTATTGATTGTCATGCCAATGAGTTGCTGTTTGTCGTTATGTTTTCTTCACCAAGGGCCCTGGCTTGCAAAGCATAAGTTCTGTCTTGGTGATCAGCCTAACGCGAAACTCTAGGTATAGTTCCCAAACATACTTGATACTCAGTTTTATCGATACTTTGAAGGGATTAAAGGCTGAGTCAACCTTGGCCCTGCCCGAGGACTAAAAGTTGGATCTGTGTTTTGGAAGCGCGAAGCGCTACCATTACGTCGACGGGCTACTACTACAACGGGTATACGGATTACAAGATATGCTGCTTTTAAGATTAAAAGTTTGACTTTATCATTTGTGAAGCCAAAATAATTTTATTTTTCCTTATATGGTATAGGAATTTTGTGTTCAATAATTGCTAGTCGTTTTAACATTCGTCCTGATTGCTTTTCTTTTCTTTTTTTTTTTTTTTTTGTAATTTTTTTCGTCAGCTGGTCCGATTAAAATTTTAAAAGGCAACCCGGATTTGTTTTTAAATTTTGTTCCAAATACTGTGAGATATTCTTGGGAAGTTGAAAGTTGAAGATACAGTTTTAACACACACAATCACTCGCAAGCATTGTAACATACTGTTAATAATGATTTCTCATAAACACTGAAAAATTTCGAAAATATCTCACACGCTTTTACATTTTGAGTTTTCAGAAACATTCATTTTGGACCGCACGTCTATCCCGAATTCGGCATACCTGATGTCCTCAATGCGAAAGCTCATTTAGTTGACCACAGGGAAAAGATGTTTTATTGAAAGCTACTCTGAAGGCTGCAGATCAGTAGAAATCCCGTCGCTAATTTTACTATGTTTCGAAATTGAGATTAATCTTTAAAGAAAATTTGACTGTAATTGACTATGAGAATCGGCCAAATAATGTATTCTTAAGCTACCAACTTTTAGTAATGAAGCATAACTTTAATTTAAATGTATTCAAAACAATCAAACATGGATTTATTTAAAAATCTTGTTAGTAACCTCATCGTAATAATGTAGAGTTTCTGGGAGGAGAAGATGATGTACATCGGGAGTTTTTCAATTCAGGTAGGGCCAACCTAGGCGTTTGAAGGTCACTCCGTTTTCATCAGCTTACAGTAGCAGACAATGGTGCTAACTTAGTCTTCTACCATTTTCTGCACCAAGCCTTGCCAACAGAAGATGTCCCTCGTAACCTTTATCTCTTACATGTACCCTTCACCTCATGGCTTTAAATTTGATGGTAAATGTAAGCTCTATTCCACCATTGTAAATGCGTTTTCAACCAGGCCAGCCCACAACATCTTCTTTTGTGTCTGTGATTTACTGAGGAAGATTTTCTTACGAATTCCGTGTTGTTTCTTGATTTTGTGTGTATTGAGGGACTCGTGGATCGTGGCGATGAAATCAGAAACAGCGACAACATTAAAGATATTCTTGCAAACCACATTTTATTTTATCCCTAAAACAACTGAAGTATTGTGCTGCCTACACTGTGTCTGCCTTTATTTATCTTGTATATAAAATCAGCTAATTAGAAAGTCCTAAAATTAGAAAGTTTAGTAACAATATGCTTTTCATCTATGAAGAAAAGAGTACAGTCATCAAATAATAATATTTTATAAAATAATTTAAATTATATACTTCTACTTAAAAAAATTGATGGGATTTATTTTTCATTATTTAGTTCAAGTATTAAGAATAAATCGTGTGTGTTAAGAGCAATAATATATAATTACAAATTTGATTAATTGTTTCTAGAATTATCATAATGTAGGGATAATTTATTCACATGTCTATTTAATAGTCTCCTTCGTGATTTAATTTTTACACATTCGTAGAAAAATATTCTAGAAAATTCTCATTTCCTGTTTTTAATTTCTATTCGCGTTTAAGAATTAAAAAATATAATTTTCTTAGTGCTATTAATAGAATAGTGGTAGCCTAATGTATCACGGGAAAACAGGCAGTAAATAGTAATGAATGAACTTTGTATCACCAAGTATTCGTTTCAAGGATTTATAGTTTCTTTCTCAGTGTTCACTTGCTGTCAAAATTTATGTTTGAAATCTCTCATCCATTTCCACGTATATAAAATTTTTCCGTTCTCACATTTCACTGATATGAATGGATTTTATTCGGAAATAGCACCATAAACACGAAAATAAGAGGAAAAACATTTCACGGTGAAGGCCATTTAGGTAATAATTCAAAAATTATTTTATTTATTTCTGAATGAATACTGAAATGCTTTCCCATTTTATTGTGTGCTGATTTTTGAAATCTAAAGAAAGTCCATATTTTGTTTATAAAAACAATTCAATATATCTCATAAAAAAAGTATTGATAGTTTCATGTTGCGTAACAAGTAATTCTCAACAAAATAAAGTTGTAATCCTTTATTAAAGGCAACACTATACATATTTACAAATAATAGAAATGGATATTAGAAAGATATTTAGATTCCACGCTAATCAATCTTTAAATTTATTTAATTTGAAACATTAATTTAACACTTTATTTCCATGATATTTCTTATAGTGATTAAATCTTTTTTCAATTTCATAATGATTAGTATTTTTTCCTAAAAGCAATATAAAGGTATTTTTAGATATTGGTATTGTACTGTTACAGACACTTCTATTATCTGTGGATGATTTACATTTAGCCTTGATGAAGACGTTGAATTAATACCGATTCGTTGGTTCACAACGACAAGCGGCTTGCACCTTTAATAGAGTTGAGAATGTAAAAAAAGGAGTCTAAAAAAGTATTCATTAGATAAATTAAAAAGATTAATTTACTTAGTGCTTAATAGTGATATAAAATGATTGTTATGTTTTTTTTAAAAAATATTCGTTTCTTATCTGACGAGTGGTAAAATTTGTGGATGTCCAAAATTAGTTGCAAGCACTATTTTTAATTAACACAAAAATATCTCCCACAATTATTGTGAAACACTTAACTTACTTTAGGAAAATAGCTTTTTTTCATCTTGAAATCCTCATTTCTCTATATTTTTATGTAGAGGTATGAGTTGTGAATCAATAGATTTGTACATGCTCTATTTTTTTAGGAAAACAGCCCTAATCAAAAAAACTATAACTGAAATGATTATACCGGATCGTTTAAAGTTTAAACGATGAATATTATGATGGAGATCTGTAATTGTTTTATTAGTAAAATGGAATTTAAACAATCAGAAACGGAAGTTGTTCAGTGGTTTAATTTTCTTTATTGCTCCAGATTGTGGCTACAATTTCAATTATCGGATAACACGATTAACAGACTAGACAAGGTCATGCAAAAATCACACCTTTGGAGAATCTGAATGTAGATTTAATTGTAAGGTGCTATTAAAATGTAAATTCTTGGCAACTGTCTCAAAAGTTTCATGCCCAAAATTACTGATTTTTGCGTTTAAAAATTACAAATATTAAGCTTTTAGAAATTTCAAGTCACGTTCCTCAAACATTCAAAAACTCATGTAATTTTTCAAAACTTTTTTTTTATTCATGTATAAAGTAGTAATCATTTTTTACGTTTTCATTAATCAGTTTTTCTCCTCAAAGCTAAATGAAGAGATTACTGCATAATATTTTTATTCTCATAGGAATGCGGAATTTTAAGTGGTTAATTAATTTATTTACTATTCTGTACTCAAATAATACTTGAATTTATAGTTAGAAATTCAAACAAATATGTGCAAATATACAGATAAAGATATTTTTGACATTATAATATATTATATGCACTTCTGGCACACACATAAAATTAAAATTAATCTTGAAAACTTCTAAAATATTTATGGGCTGTAATTATTTTTAAAACATTTTTTATTTTAAGAAAGTGTATGTATATTTGCTTAGAATTTTTCTATTCATTATAAACATAAAAACAAAGCTTTTTCAGGAATTTATGATGCAAAATTCTTTTTAATGAAAATTACTTTATATTTACTATAATTGGACAAAGGAAATTTCGTCAAGAAATAAGTATCTTCTTAATAAAGTTATCTTTGTCAATAAAATATAACAACTGAATTATAAAACTTTTTTAGTTAAATAAGCATTACTAATTAATATTTACTGATACAGCTGGTGAAGAGAGATAAGACGTTATAGCATGCAGAATTCTTGTCAGATATTAGCGTCAAGAAAATAATAAATATAAAATATAGATGTTCTACATTTTTTGTTCATCTTAAATATGTGATGAGGTTCTGTCATATAAAATTAGCTTCTAGTTACTTTGATATCAACAATAATTTAAGACGCCATTTTGACTATCCAATTCGATTTGTACTAACTTCAAATATGTTATTGTAGCCCGAAATGTTTATAGTAGAAATATCATTTATGACATAAAAAAATACAATGTTCGGAAAATATTTAAACATGTTCTTTACAGTAAGCTAATTGTTAGATATTTAAATTTTATAAAATGATTGTTTAATCACTGAAAACATCTTGAAAATGTAGAATTAATTTATCTAAATTAGTATATTAAAGACATTTATAAAACATAAATTATTAGTACGGAATTAAGAATATATTTAAAAAGATGAAATGAGGAAATTAGAAAATAATACATTGTTCTTCCATTATTCTATGCAAATGTAAATTTTAGGAATTCAATTTTGGCAGCACATATAATTTTTCGGAAAAGAAGATAAAATATATTTATATTAATGTAAGGAATTTTGAAACATTATTTACTGAAACCGTTAATGATTAAAAGTATAGGCAATGTTTCGAGAATATTTCATTAAAATGGCGCTTTTCACCAAAATAGAAATCCATAGAATATCATAATGCTGTGGCTCTATTCATGCGAAAGTTATCCCGCGCGATGCAAGCATGTTGATGAATATCAGCTGATTCATTTTATTTTTCACTTTTTCTCACGTGCTGAGATGATGATGGCAACAGTGTTAGCAACATCAGAGTAGTCGTGACTTGTAAAGCATCGTAAAGAATGATCGGAAATATTTAAACAGAAGGAAGATTAAGGGTTCTTTCGAAGAGAAAGAGTGGATTCCATGCATTTCATGACTTGCAAATATTTTTCCCAATAACAATCTATTTTTGTCACCGGAAAAATAGATTAATCTTACTAAATGTCATGTGCTATTGTGAGATTGCGAATGAGGATTGAAATTACATAAGTTGATCTTACGTTGACCTTTCGTTTCTTTGTGATAAATAAAAAAAAAATGTTACAATTAATTGATCTAAATTGTTCAAACAATTCGAATTGTTGAAAAAAGATTTGAAAAAAATTCTCGATATTGATATCTTAAACATTTTGATGGTAGTTAACACATTTATCTTTTTAATTTCTTTGTGGAAGTTGGGAAGATGTGTTAAAGGCAAAACGAAATCAATCGCAAATTAGTAATGATTAAAACAAATTTTCCTTATTCTTTAAGATATAATTGATAAAATATTGATATATTTGTAATAAACTGACATATTTTAAAGGAATAAGTTATCTCAAAATTGATTCTTGGGGCAACTGTATATTGATTTAAGTTTGGTTTTATTTGGCATTGCGTAGCGAACAGCTTAACTGTGAAAAGCTGCTGTAAAATGTTTGATTATCCGCTATATTTTTTTTCTTTTGGACGGATAGCTGTTGTTGCTCCAACACGCTTTCTGTACCTAGCTCTGAGTTGAGCTCTACCTTTCAGGTAGAAGCACCCGGTGGGAGTCTTTTTAAAAGCAGGGACCAAGCAGAAGACTCCCCAATACTTGACCTTCCACCCCCAGAGGTATCATTTCACTTGGAGGACATTGTGACCAGACCTATTTAACGTGTTCCAATCATCATTGATAAACACGACAGATCTTTCGTTAAGCAGGAACACGTTGATAAACCCAGGTTTGACTTGCTTGGAATTTACAGTCATTGTTATCAATGGTTTGAAACCCCTTTTTAAAGTGCATTGATTAAATTACCTCTCATGTGCAACAAAATTTGAAAAAAATGATTGAGAGTCGTTTTAGAATCATTTTTGTACATAGAGGTCTAATTGGGACACTCGAATTCGATGTGGATCCCGAAACACTCCAAACATTTGCAGCCATGATAAGGGCTGGAAACTGAGAACCCCAATATTAACTCTTTCAACTGCATGACCAAGCACAGTAATTTTACAATTAATAAACATTATTTATTTTCTCAAGGAGAATCATTATAATTAATTCTGTGATTTTCCAGAATTTCATATTGTTACACACTATTGTACAGATTATATTTTTTTACCAATATTATTTTATAAAGCGTTACATTATCAGATTTTTGTATAGCATTTTAATATCTACCACTTAAATTGTGTCTTCCACTTAAATCGAAAGGACATTCAAAGATAATACAGGTACCCAAAGAAAGGAAATACAGTAAACTTTCAAGCATTCATTCGGACAGAGAGGCATATAAAATACAAATGCTCAACATTCATCTCTTCTTGTTCAATATTAGCTGTGATTGAGACTTGATAAGGAGCAAATAACTCAGAGTAAAAAGTATCTGCTATAAAACACTCAAGGAATCACTTTAAGTGTTGAAAAATTACTTTTTTCCATCCAACGACTGCGAAATGTGAATTTTAAAATGCTATTTGCAAATTCGTATTTGGCCTTGATTCAAACATCAATTATTATTTCGTTAAAATATCTAAAATTTACGATAGCTACATTAAGTTAAAAATTTATCATATTTTTAAGATATAAGATTAATAAAGTTTCTGAAAAAGATAAAAATGTAAGAAATATAATAATATTGGTTTCAAATATAAGTGTAATAGGTACGAGAGATTAATAAATCTAAATTAATGTCTACGATATGGTATACTAGAATTTAGTAGTCGGGTGAATCTAAATCGAAATAGTTAATTTAGAATCATTAATTTTTTAATTGTTAAGAGATTAACTAAGTATGAAACATTCAATAAGTAAAAAATAATAGAATTGATTTCAAATAAAAGAGTAATAAATACGAGATTAATAAATCTAAGTTAGTATCTGTGATATGATATACTACAATTGAGTACCTGTGAAATCTGAGTAGAAATAAGTAATTTAATAGTATTAATTTTTTATTTATTATTACAACATTACATCTAATATTATTTTTACAATTTACAATAAATCAAATTATTTTATATACATTCCTATTATATTAAATATACCTCATTTAGGAAATATGGTTCTAAAAACATAAATAGTTATAAAAAACAATTAGCTGTTTGAACTATTTGAAAAATAAGACAATCATGTATTATACATAATCAAAATTCATAAATCGTCATTAAATATCAGCTATACAGGAAATCAAACATGTTGATTTTAAAGCTTTAAAGTGAATTTCTGATACTTACATCTCATTTAGCGTTTCATCTTGCTTTAACAAAATGATAAGTTCAACTGTTATCATGTCACCAGTTTGTCATTACCATAATTATTATGTTGTAAAGACTATTTGTATATTCTTATGTACTTCGACAAAAACTTCTATCCATAAAAGATAATTAGTAAGCCAATATACTGAGCAATCACGAAATAGATATCTTAGACTCATTAACTTTCAGAAATCTTAACTAATAAATCTTCTCCGTAACGAGTTAGTAATGATTCTTGTAGATACACCTCAATATTTATTTCTAATTAGTATTTTGTTTTTGGTTCTTAGATGAAACGTAAGCCTTTATGGTTATTTGTCTATGTAAGATGGTTATCATGTACAAATATTTAATTGCATTCCGAGAAAAAAAGTACGTGACAAAATAAGAGTTAATTATCCAGACCTGTTCCTAATTATTTTATTTCCTCTTAAAACTTGTAAATGAAACAATTGTAAAAAAGCTTAATTGTCTAAACAGTGCTGTGTCGAAACTTTCGACCTTTTTCCGATCGAAAAACTAACATTATATCGATGGTTTATTCCCATTTGTTAGTTGTTAAGGTTACACCAAGTTTTTATAAAGTAATTCTATAAAAACTTGGTGTAACAAACAACTTATTTGTGTGCTTCGTCCATGTATCTAAATTTAGGGTTACCATAATTTAATATCACATATTGAAATGGGAGTTTGATTAATAAAATTTTTATTTTGTTATTTAATCAACCATTCATGATGTTAAGTGGATATGAGCTTTTTACAGTGAGTAATTTTACAGCTATCACCTTTCAATATCTTCAATTAAAATTACTATTTACAATATGCGATACATTTTCAATTTACAATATGTAACTGAAATTCCTCAAGCTGTATTTATTCCATTTATTATTTACAATTTATTCAAGCCCATTCTTTCGAATAAGGATGTATTTACCAAATGTTCATTTTAATGTACATTCATATACATTTGATACGTGTTTGCTAAACATCTATAAATTATAGTACGCAATTTGTACATCCGTCTTTTTTTTTGCATTCTGGAACAAATGTTGATAAGAAGTGAATCATTTTCGGGTATCATAAAGGGAGAAAACTGAAAAACCAAACAATTTCAAGTTTAAAATTAAAAAACAATTGTATATTCAGAATTGTTACTTTAGTATATATGCAGCTTATGCTACTGAACGTGATATTTATAAATCTCATGTTTAAAAAAAATCTCATAAACACATATCCTGATCATAAGGCATATAAGAAACAGAAATGCAGATCTCCCATTATTTAACTGGCTAGGGTCGAACTCAGGATCTTAAAAGCCAAAACTCGTCTTAACATCACGAGGGTCAGCAAATTTCTATAGACTCGTTGAAGTTTGTCCAGACAAGGTGATTAATAAGTATATAAAGGTAGCTTACATATTGCTGTGCTTTAATTTCTCTTATGGCGCTAGAGTTTTACCCTTTGATCGAACCCAAGACCTCTCAATCCGAAAACACAGATTGTGCCTCCTGCGAGGCTTGTAATGCATTTTATCTATTTAATAATTTAAATATAATTTATATGTATGTAAAACCACACATTATAAATTACAAAAAAAATAATTTAAATACAAGGTACTTCCCTTAATTATTTAATTGCTTCCAAAATAGTTATCTTTTCCTTATTAATTTTTGAAATAATTATTTATTTTTAAATCATAATGGGATTTTGAAAAACATTTGGTAATAAAATTTAAGTAAATACCATTTATGATTTTTATAGGTTTAAACATTACATTTACAAATCAAATTTTATGTTAAAAAGAACTTGCAAGATGAACTATTCTACCATTTTTTTACCCTTTGAGTGCTGAATTATTTGAAGACAGTATTGTATTGAAGTAAGCAGATGACGGATCCTCTAACGGATTAATTATGGTTGCCCATCTAGCTTATATCCTAACTAGAAGACTTTTATTTTTCTAATGTAGTTTTCCATTTTATAAAAGATTGATACAGAACAATCAAAGACTGAAAAATGCTGGATTTTTCAAAGTAATTTTTACATTTTATCAAACACTGATTTTGTTGTAACGTAAAGCGGTAACATTTTGTGAGTTTAATCAAAACTGAATTTGTCATTTTTCAACTAAAAGAGCTATTCTGAGTAAAGCTATACACACATCTCTTTACCTCCATGGTTCAGTTCATTGTATTATCTCCACCTTCTTTTGCTCTTAATCAATAAGTCAAGCCTCATAGGCAATGGAGTTTGTCTTTATGGTAGAAAGATTTATCATATTCCTTTATAGTTGTTTTTATTACATATCTTCTTTTCTCAGAAATATGGAATGAAATGAATGCAATTTGGAATAAATAATTTTTTTAGAACAAGATAATCTACTGATAATATAAGATAATAATCTACTGATAATCTACTGACAATATAAGGCTACTGACAATAACGTTACATGTAATTAAAATTTATTGTAAAAATAGAGATAAATAAAAGTTTGTCTTCCAAAACATTTTACATACATAGTACATTTTGAAATTATATTAGGTTGGGGAAAAAGAAATCCATTATTTTTACGTGAACTTTATGTAACTTCTTTTGGATTCACTTTGTAAAAAGGTTTAAAACAGCTTTCATGTAAATTTTTAGGTCTTGCGCGTTACGACTGCTGACATGCGGTAACTTCGATCATTTTTGATATTTTATAGACATTTTCGACGATGCTGTATCCACATGCGAGGTGCATCTCTAACATCAAAAATACCCGAACGGAATCGACGAAACAAAAATTGTACGTAACTGGTTGTTACAGTCTTATATAGGACGATAAACACCTTTCACAATTTTAGTCTCGCGGCTATTTTTTTCACCGTTACAAGAGAAAAACGAAAATGTATCGAATTTTCTGTGTTTGTTGTCTTTCATTTTTGAAGCCTTGTACTCGTAACTGAATTAATCAAACAAAAAACCGCAAGAGGATATTTTAGTGTCAAATGTCACCTTTCCAACGAGCATAAATCTGAAATTATTTGATAGATACTTCACGAGATATCGATCACTACAGACGTCTACCGAAAAAATAATGGTTTACTTTTTCCCCAACCTAATTTTTCAGCTTTCTGAATGATAATCAATAACCTCGAAATAACCTTAGATAGCTAAATATTTATCCTAGATAGATAGTGGATATATATATATATATATATATATATATATATATATA
>JAPDSC010126857.1:11455-32737 GCA_026290005.1 Latrodectus geometricus
TTTTTTTTTTATATAATTTTATTTTTTTCTTTCAAAATATAAAGCATGGTAGAGTATTTAATAATATAATATTAACACGGTTGCTGCTAATAATAATTTTAAAAAAACTTGGCTGATCTGCTTTTAAATTGATATTATTTTATAATATTATATTTTTATTAAGTTTTTAAGAAAAACTCATTTAAAAATTATTAATATCGCAGTTATTCATAACTAGCAAGCTATATAAAATCAAGTATCGTTCAAAGAAATTACCAAATAAACTGTATTAATATTAATAAAAATTATTAATATTAATAAATATAGAGAAACTTAATAACTTGCTAATGGAAAAAAGAACTATATTTAGGACTATCAATTTAAAGGTTGCATCATAAATAAGTTCTTTTTAAGTTTACATGTGATATCAATGATTTATGTTATGTTGAAGATCAACTAAATTAATTATAATGATAAATCTCTAAAACTAATTATATTTCCTTTATTTAGAAATAAATATGATACATTCCTTACATTACTTATTTAATGGACTAAAAATTAAATTAAAGCACTATTCGAAATATTGATGACAAAAAAGCATTCTTGAAAATAGGAATCATATATATTGTATTTCAATAGAATTTTCCATCTTCTTAGACATCAAAAATTTTATAGTTTTGTGTTTCCATAAAAAAAATCTGATAAATGATTTTTGAAATATATAAAGGACTTTTCTAAATCATATACTAGCTTTCAAATAAATAATAATTGCTAGGAATTGTCTAAATACATCAAAAAAAATTTATCGTCAGTATTTATAGATTCATGGACCTCATGTAGAAAGGGGAAAAAATTATATAAAAGATTTAAATTTCTAGCAGTAACCTCTCAAATCTTATTGAATTTTGAAAAAAAAACGCTAAATTTTTTGTTTTACGTAAAGATTCTCTATCAAAGTTTCAAAAATACTTCCAAAAATGCGTTCTCCAATGTAACAAAAATAGTGGAATACAAGCAGTTTGCATTTCAAAGTGCTAACGTAATGTATAGTTTTGACATCTCACATCTCGGATTAAGACAGAAATATTTGAATGTACATCAAGTAAACTGCCCATTGAAACTCAACTTTAAGTAGAGAATCTGCTGTGAGCATGCGTCGGAAGGGAAGAAATCCGGAAATCTCCGAAGCACCCACCCTGACAAGTGTCCATACAAAAGGCAGAAACACAACAAACATCTTGTATTATTCAGCAGTGATCGCTGTAGTTCTTATTTAATTATTCGGATTTTGATTCATTCCTTGTTGTCTGTTGCAGGATATGTCAGCCCAGCGTATGGCGACCGCCTCTACACTAGCCCTATTTCCCTGGAGAGTGGAGGGTCGTCGCAGGAGTCGACCCGGGACCAGGATGCACTGCAGGCCATGGACGTCTACCGCAACCACCCCTACTCTTCCTCCTCTTCCGCCTACGTATCGCCACATCATGCGAGGACTCTCTCCTCAAGGTCTATTCATTGCCTTTTCGATTTTATAAATTATAATTCGTTATTTTTTTCAGCATATCGGTTCAACAAATTATAGAGATTATTATTTTGTAGTTCACTGTAAAGACGATGAATGAGCGTATGCAATATTCAAGCATTTAAAAATGCCACTATTTAAAATGAAGAAGACTCCTTGAATTTTAAATTTTCGTTCTTGATAATGTTGTCAAAGCTTTATATAAACACCGAAATTTCTATATCTAAGCTATATGAAGTTATTATGAGACCGCATTTAGCATTAAACCTGGAATATATCTGTTCAAAAGATCCATTCGCAATCTTGAGGCAATTTTATAAAATGAAAGAAATAAAAGATCATACTTTTCTTTACTATTTATTTTTGAAAAAATCTTCATACTGTTGATGAATAAAAAAAAATCCTTTGATTTATTATTGAATTTATAATTATTTATGGATCAGTGACGTCTAAATCTCAAAGAGAGATGAAAACTAATTTCTCGAGTTTGAAAGCAGATACATACGAATTCATTTTCAATATGAATATATCTCTACTATTTTAAATTGAATATTATGTGTAGTTGAAGTTGTCATGATAATACCATTTATGTGATAATAAATAAACGATTTTATAAAATATCTTCTGTGCTAATAATAATTTGATAACAATGCTCTCTCTGAAAAACAACTTTTTAAATATTTTTGGAAGCTGATAACTATTTATAATGAGATATTTTAGAAATTCCAATCAATCTACCAAATGTAAGATAAATCAAATCAACTGTAATCCGGTTATAATGGATAAAAATGTTCAGTATATCATGATATTATTTATGAATAGAATATTAATCCCTTACTCACACAGATAAAACAAAACTGCCTTCAAGAATATCTTATGGCAATAAGTTTACTCTTTTTTTACGACAATCGAGTACACTAATCTGACAGATGTGCATTCTTTAAAATTTTAATTCTATTATCTAAATTTTTAATTTGACTTAAAAAAAAGACATGAGAAAAAATTTCCACTCAGAGAGGATATGGTTGCAAGAAATAAAAATAAAATTATGTTTTTTAAATTTGTAAAATAATTTATATCCCTTAATCTCTTCTGTGACTGCATCTGGAGATCAGACATCTAAAGAAAGCCATGTTAGAATGAAAAAGAAATCTCCTTTTCCGAAATATCCATCTTTTACATCAACGTAACATTATACTCGAATTATCAAACTGAGATATCTGTTTTGCAAATCTACTTCAATTATGATAAAAATATTTTTTTCCTCGTGTATGTGTTCTGTTGTAACTTCCAAAGTGTAAGAATTTATACCCCACCAACTTGCGTCTCAGTTAGGTTTCGCTATCAAAGATTATTTAAATTTAAATTGTTGTAAGGTGGTTTAGTTTTTATTAACTATAATCTTCTGCTTGATGTAATAAACTCGTGTCAAAATTATAAATGAGATATGTATGCTGTAACTCTGAAAATACCATTGCAGTCCATTCTCAAAACTTAAATCACTGAAGAATTCTGAACAAATAGAAGTTCGGCATGTTCATAAAATAAACATGTTATGCTCTGAAAATAGATCAGGATCATTAGATTTATATTTATGCAGCTTCTGCTCAATGTTTTGATAAGAATTTTTAGCCGGGCGGCGTCATGTATTCTATGGGTTTATATTCTCTAATATTTATTTTTTATGTATTCCTCATCAAGAATATAATGAAGCCAAGTAGTGGCGTAAGACAGTTCTAGAATTGGTATTTATTCATTAAGATACTTATGTAAAGCACAAAAAAAATCTAGAGAACTTGATGATTTTCAACTTATGATTATTCTAAAAAATATAACATACCTTAAGTTAATAATCATAGCAATCCACTTTATAGTTAATTATAATATTTTTTTAATATTTTAACTTCATTAAATGTAATTATACTAACTTTTAGTAATTATGTAAACTTTTCGAAGTTAATAGTAGTATCCGTCAAAAAGTCAAGTCAGGTCATGTAAGAAAGGTCTACTTCTGAAAATATTAATAAATAATACCTGCTGTGTTAAAGTTTTGACATCGCTGGATTTCATCTAAAGAAATAAGATGCTAAAGATTTAAAATTTTTGATTCCCTTTTCTTCAAAAATTACTGGCAGAAGCTAATGTATCTAAATTTTTCTGCCAATTTAAACATATTCATTGTAAAAATAATTCACCAAAATAATGAAAATGAATATGATGACATTCTGGCGTGACTTAGACTCGAAAAGGGGGCTTTTCTCTCTCAGTTCCTTGAACTCATAACAGATATTGATATTTTGATTAGTAAATATGTTGTCATGCACTTTGTGTAATTTTTACTGTTGCTTGAATTACTTTCGGATAGTTAAAACTTTTATTCAAAACAATTCTTCTTTTCAGCATTTCTTCTCCTTTGTTACGCAGATTTAACCAGAAATTTCGCCCAACGGATTTACATTCTTATTAATATATAAGCAACTAAATCAATATACACTTTCTTAAACTCAATTTTATATAACTCATTTTTTAAATTGTACTGTTTTATCAATGTGTAAAGACTGTTTTTGTTAATAATTTTGCAAGGACTTCGGCTGGTAATTTATCTTGCATGTACCTTCTCTTCTCACACAAAATACTGCTTGTCCATATCCTCTTCCGAACAGCTTTGATTTCCATCTTTTATATTTGCGTTATTTCGATTACAGTTTTAAGAAATTCTTAAAAACGTTATTTGTCATTTAGGGAATCTATTTAGCTTAAATTTTATTTAGATCAACCTGGGTGAGTATGATCAGAACATATTTTTGTTATGTCTAAAAATATAACCTTTTTAATTCAAATATTTACTATATAACATTTGTATTTCAAATATTAATTGTCATTTAAATAATTTTTAAGATGGCTTTGAGGTATGGTATATATAACATTAGCATACTTAAAAAGTTTATTCATCTTTTAGCAATGAATAAAAAAAAAGAAAATTTCATAAGAAATTAAAATCATACTTTGAAGCAAAATGATACAGCCATAGATAATTAAATTAGATTTACACTGATAATATAGTTACAAGATTATAATCATTACTGTCCAAAAGTTTCTTGATTTGGTCAAAATGAAAGGACAGGTTTTAAAACTATTCCTTATATTCCGATAATGTGTCCTAACCACTCTTTCAAATAATTTTAGTTTCCATATTAATTATAATATAACAGTTTAGATTTTAATATTATTCAATTTCAAAATGAGCTCCGGTAATTCGCAATTTGAGCTGCGAAGAATACGCGGTAACCGCTGTCGCCTGTATTGTTTGTTTCCCAGCTGCCACTCTTGAAAAGCGAGATAATGCCTCACCTGAAGGAAACATAAATTAATCCTTTGAATCCCGTCAGGAAACTGCAGCATGACTCTCAGCAACTAAAGATGTTGCTAGGCTTACTCATTAATATTATCCTGGATGCTAGGATTTTCTTCCTACATCAGTAATATCTCGCCTGTTGTCGCCAATTTACACAATAGCGTCTGAAAATCAAATGACATCAAGATAGGAAGTAACAGTTTTGTGGGAAGTATATCAAATGTGTGTATGTATACGTAGAAAGAATAGCAGTCAAAAAGAAGGAAAATACATTTAATTACTCTCATTCCGCATTTAAAACTAAAATAAATTGAGACTTTTATTAGTAATACACAAAAATTTATGTAGGGAAATAATTTATAATCGCTATAATCTGGAAAATTTTCCTATCTTAATAGCTAATATTAATTGAAAAATGTTGATAACTTGATACACAATTTTTTTTTTTTTTTTGCGAGTATTTTATTTAGAATAACCTCTTACCTAAGCTCCCTTTTTTCCATTTCTTTTGGTTTGTAATGATGGCCAATTTCTATATAAGAAAGTTGCTATAGTACTAGATACTACTATAATTTCAATTAGAGAGTAGTTATAATAATATTTTTGTTTATTTATTTAATTAATGCTGTAGATATCTTTATCTGCATTTTAACAATGCAGATTATTGTGCGTATTCAACTGATCAGGAGAAAAATTTTCATACATATTCTAAGAGAACGTTGAATAAGACCCAATCTCTAAATGAATTTAATCATGAAATATTAATAAAATAAAATGGTTCTATTAACTAAATCGAACTTTAATTATATACTTCTTGCAAGTTTCCTTAACATTCAAAGTGATAATTTCCAAAAAAAGATATTTCAATAATTTTCTTTCTGAAGTAAATGATATTTAGTTGAACCAATTCCAGTATGATATCACTCAATATCTGTCTTCCGCAATTTCTTTCATTCTAAGTATAAATGTTTTTCTTTGTTTATTCATATAAATAACTAGAAATTTTATAAATTTAAATACTTATAGGCAGGCAAATTCTACATTTAAAATTAATTTAAATATACATTGTTATTTCCTTCCCTTTCTTTATCTTTGCAAAATATTTAATAACTATTTTATATGCTTAGACAAAACAAAACGTTAAATAAATTAAATTGATTTCTTAAAAAATTAAACTTCAACATTTAAACATTTACTAAATTTTAAATGAAATAATTGTGAAAACATACTCCGTATTGACATCATTTATGAAAAAGAAACAGTATCATATATGCTATGTGATTGATTCTTCCGCCACCATGTCCTTATCAAATGAAATTTTAAAAAGGCACTCAAAATTTAGTTTATATATAAATTATTTAAAGTTACTTATAAAATTAAATTAATCAAGCATTTTAATGGATAAAATTATATTATAAATAAATGCAATTTTCAAGCTAAAACTATTATTTCAATTATCTATATGATTAAATTTTCTCCAATTAATATATATTCTACGTTTTCCTACTCACAAATTCACAAAATACTCATAAACATGTCAAGATGGTTTAGCATCTCATTATGAAGTATCGTTCTGATTTATAAGCTCCAACTGAAATTGCTGTGATCATAAAACTTAATTCATTGCATATTATTCGAGCGAGCAGCGTTTATTAGTTGAAGTAGAATTAGTCATTGCCTTTTGAATCATATTGCATTGGCATTTAAAAGGATATTTCCTCCATATAATGAAGCTGTTATTCCAGGGCGAATGCAAATTCTTGATTCTTCTATTCAGACAGATCTAGCTAAATTTGAATCCACAAGGAAATTTGTATCATTTCCTAATGGATATTCATTTTGACTCAATTACCCTAGACACTCTTGATTTAGTTTTTGTTTTAATATAATGTCCGAAAATTATTCCTTTCAAGATAGACAATGAATTAATTGCTGAGAATTCAAGGATATAGGAATTGAGCCATTTCTGTACAATATCCATTATGTATACTAATTTAATTGATTCAATTCTAATAGCGGCATACAAAATCTCTCAAAATTCTTTATACGTATTGAAATAATATTCAAATCGCATTATGGTTTTTGGCATTATACCTTATTGGAAAGGAATATATACAGTAAATCCAACATTTTTCAATATTATGCTTATACTCTTCAAAATAAAACTAGGAAAATTAAATTAAAGGAAAATTAAAATATATCTTATTATAAAACATCTTTCTATAAAAAAGAAAATGGAATGCTTCAAAGGAGAAAGTCATTACAAATGTGATCTTGCACCTAACTACTTTGAAATAAATTATTATCAGCTATTTTCGTTTTATTTTGAGTTTTGATTTTTAAAAACCGCTTGCTTTATTTAATATTGTTTATTTACTCAATTTATTCTCTTTACTTTTTAAAATGGCTCGTAGAAGAGGAAAGAAAGCTTATACTATTCGAAAATTAGTTATTTTTTTATTACAATAGATGTAAACCAATTCAAAACATTGCTAAAATAGTAAAGTACCCGACAAAACATTTTAAATGAGAAAATTGCATCAAAACAAACAGTGAAAAAAATTGATTTGCTTATGAAAGTTGATATAATATTTTCGGTTCTCATAGTAATCTAGTCATATATTGAAAGAAAAATGATGAACTAATCCGAAGAATTTTATTGAACATTAAAGAAGAACAGAGAAGTCCTTATGTGTATCTGTAAGCACACATCAGAACAAAGCAATTTGCTTATTGACGGCACAATTAATTATGTTCTTTATTTAAATATTCTAAAAAGAGTCTATAAAGGTATTATCAAAAATTGGACTTTGAAAATAACTTTTCTTTTGCAAATCATAGTTATTGTAAATATATGGCTTATAATGTACGTCTCTGTCGTCTCCATTATTGTCTTTATTATATATTGCTTCATAATTTAGAAATACCGCCTCAAATATCGGACAACTGATCACATCCGGGGCAAACTAGAAGTTCGAGAATATGAAATCAAAACAAAAACTGGCCAAAAAATATCTTGTTTTCATAATGGAGGATGAGATAACAAAAAACTTATAAATCATATTTCTAAATACTTAAAATTGTAAATGTTTAAGGATATCATTTAATAATCTTTTGTTGTAAATGCTTAAGGATAACCTGTCAATCACTTATTATCTGAAATATCTCCTTATTATATTGATAACATTTTAAAAGAATATGATGACTTTTGTGGAACAATTTTTGATTAAGCACTTTTTATATTAAAATGAATAGATTAGATCTAATATCGGCCATGTAAAGATAAACTTATATAGGGGTTTCGTAAATTTATACCGTCATTTACAAATCATTTTAAATTTCATTTGTGTTCTTTAATGAATTGAAGTGATTTTAAAAACTGAATTTTTAGATTTTTATTTGATCTAACATCAATTTTTCAATCCGGTTAAAATAATCAGATCAAGCAATTATTGTTTTATTATTACTCTTGTATAAGAATTCAGAAATTTCATGACAATCATTGATTCAAATTCATTATCATTCAAAATTCATCTTATTGGTAATCTATTAATCATAAGTATCAATAGATTTGTCTTTTACAGTATCATTATTAATTTGAAATATAAATATGTAAGTTAAGAAAATCAAAGCAGAGTTTTCGACCTTATATTTCTATTTTCCTTACAGATATGATGGGGTAGGTCGTTCCCACAGCCAACCCTGGCAGTACGAATACGGATACTTAGAGGACGATCCCTTAGATCCCCTTTACGACCCCCTTTATGATTATTCTCCCTTAGCGACAGACTCTGAGGCGGATCTAGCGCCCATGCCTCTGCTGCCGGACATGCCCACCCGGTCTCGGAAGCTCCTACAGGACCTCGGCAGCATGCCCTTGCACCACCAGCCTTACAGTGATCCACCCTCCAAGCAGCACTATTCCAGATCAGGTAAGTGACCATTACTTTTTTAAATCGATATCACTGAAAGTTAAGCATTTATTAACATAGTAAAATATATACTTACTTCAAGAGGATATTATTAGAATAAGTTCCATTAATTTTTGAATATAATAAAACTATTCATGTGATTTGTTTTCATGCATTAGTTATACATGTGTAATTATATAAAGTTTCAGTTTTCAAAGTAATTTATCAATCGGTATACTGTAGTTATTATATTTCGTAATCATTTTTATGCTTCAGAAAAACTCTTGGGGATGGTCCGATATTTTGTTTAACAAGTTTTTCCCTTTCTAATACCCTACCAATAGAGGACGAGTAAGTGCAATGTCACCCCGAAAGTGATTGATTCTTGTAAAAATTGATTGATTGATTTAAGTGATTGAGAAAATCCTAAAAACTCTCAAGCTTGGATTGCCACCATCAAAAGTGTCATTTTATATGTACCACAGTATATTTTGCATTCCTCAGTTGCATCAGTGAAGACGATGAATCTTCGATAAAGTCGAAAATAGAACTCACAA
Source organism: Latrodectus geometricus (assembly GCA_026290005.1). Taxonomy (NCBI): domain Eukaryota; kingdom Metazoa; phylum Arthropoda; class Arachnida; order Araneae; family Theridiidae; genus Latrodectus; species Latrodectus geometricus. Next base: position 20,780 of record JAPDSC010126857.1, read on the forward strand.
GTTTTCGTTAATGAGAAGAAAAATTTTCCCAACCAGACCATCGTGGTCTCGTTACAAAAATGCATCGAAACACCTTCTTAAGCAAAATGATTTTAAGAAATTCATCATCACAGTCATCGAACGTGAGTAGAATATATATTAAGTAGTTTGAACTATTGGTTAGTTGGTTTGGCTCTACAAACATATTTACCTAAGAGGATAAATTTGTCCAAGGCCTATTGCATAAAATAAATTCTACATTATAGAAATATTCACTCCAAAGTTGAAGTCAAACTCACAAGCAAGATTTATTCAATTGAGAGTGAGAGAGCCTTCAAATTTCTATAGTCTTCTAATATCATGGAAGAAAACAGTTCATTAAATGAATAAATAAGAGAATATGTTATGTATTCATACTTTATATTAGTAATGTGCCAACTGATAGTTTCTATATTTTACTGAATGTCTCCTGTTTAATATATTTCACAATATATCTCTGGTAAAAATATTAATAAAACCGATCGAAAAGCAAAAAGTTCATCTTGTGTGGTTCATTATTTTGGGAGTTTAGGAAGAGCTTGCAAGAGTCACAACTCATAATTTTATGTCACATACAAAAAGATCTAGCTTGGACCTGAACTGCACATAAAAGCTTTCAAGCCAAACCAGTAATAAAAACTTCCTGATTTTGAATGATAGTTAAATACCGAGATCAACCATAACTTCTTTGCCACATCACGTTTTATCAGCTATTAATATTCAACATCAACGAATTTTTTTAAGGAATCTCAGGATCAAGGAGTATTAAATGATATCGATTCTACTAATCGAGTTATCATATTAGTATTCGTGATAATCTAGATCTTTTTGTAATAAAGGAATAGGTCCCTCCCTCCGTTACTATTAAAAAGTAATAACATGATGCTTTGATAAGAACTTTTGGCTTCTAAAATTATAGATAAATAAATACATGCAACAATAATTCACATGAAAATGTTTCATATGGCTAAGGTGCCCCATTGTGTTTTCATAATATTTCTTGTATAAAAACATATTAATATTCTACTTTTAACCTGATTCTATCGACATAAGATCTTCAATGTAGACAACGTGAATTAGCTTTAGATAGTCTCTCTGAAAGCAGAGAAAACCTTAAAACCTTCACCTGAATTTCCAAATATCCTCACTGACTATAGTGGAATATTTATGATCTTTTGAAGTAAAAATTAAAACATTAGATGTGATATTTCCGATTAAACATTAGATATTTTACATATACTGCGCGTTCCCTACACAACTATTCTCTTTTCAGGTGGAGTTCCTTACGACGACTACGTTGACAGCCGAGCGCCTGTGGATGACATAAGACGCCACGCCCCTCACTCGCAGTCATCAGTGGATCGTCAGCAATTCAACTACCTGCGGAAAGCTCAAGTAAGAACGTACGCAAACTATTTTTTTTCTTTTTTTAACACCATTATTGCTGTATTTTCCCTCCTTTTTATTGTCCGAAAATGTAACGAAATGCTTAACCCTGATTTTCTTCTGAAGTTTATTCTTGTACTTTTAAGACATTAAACTTATTTCATATTTTAATTATTTCTTTTCTTTATTTAGTTACATTATGCGTTTAAATTAGCATGAGGGTTATTTAAAATAAGATTAGATCAGTATTCTCTTATTTTAAACGAGTCAAAGAAATCGCTTACATTTTGGGATAATTTTGAATGTTGAAACATACACATTTAAATTGATGCAAGAATATAAAATAGCATCATTTGTAAGAATATAACTATTTTTAATTATTTATATTATTGTAGTTAATGCATTCTAATTAGTGAATCTATGGAAAAAGTAGAAAAGAATTTTTAAACTATTTTCCCGGCAAAACTTGTTTATCCATATTGATAGCTCTGATTCAATCATTTTGTGTATATTTCATATTTTTCATTAAAATATTTGATTCATCAACTTAAGAAATTACATCGCGTACCTAGTAACATGATAACTGTATCGTTACATCAGTAGTAATATATATTTTTCGAACAACAAAAATTAGTATTCTAAAACACTAACTTTTGTTTGTTCTGAAACAATCTTAGAAAGAAATACCTTTCTGTTGAAATTTAATATCTTGGCGCAGATTTTGTTTAAAAACTCGATTGGTTAGAGCTAATAGATGTTTTCAAAATAATATTTTGAATTGGTAGTTTTCAAGTTAAAGATTCTTTATGCTTTATTATGAAAATATTTCTATTTTTTGAATATATTTAAAATCCATTTAAGAAATATTATTGTGCAACATAATCAGTTATATAATAATTATAATGAAATATACACAAGCTTACTTAATGGAATGCACAACCATATCAAGAGAAGCGTTTTATCTATAATCTAGAAAGTGATATTATAATTTTTTCTATTTAATTTGTAAGTTAAAAGACGAGGAATTAGATATCAATCTTTTTTTGTCAAAACAATGCAAGCGAAAAAGATTTAGACTTCAAATGTTATGTATTGGTTAGGACCATTAACCAGACAATAGCATATTATATTGTCATGAAATATATTATAGACAGAGTCAATAAATAAAAAACTTCAAGATGAATTTAAATTGTTAAGTAAACGAAGTGATGAATTCAATGCTAAAAACTTCCAGACAGATGAAATATAAAGTCAAAGGGTTATCAATAACGTAAACTCATGACTCAGCCGATAAAGAAAGGTGGCGGCAGGAAATGAATAACAGCCGCACCTTTCATTGTACTTTCCTGTCATTCATTTCTTTGATTGAAGAGAACTACTGCTTTAAAATATATGAAACTGCCTTTAAGAACTCATCAGTTTATTGGTTGCAATCCCTAGGCAGGAAAAATTTGGAAAATTTCCTATAAGCATTGTTTAATCTTCCCTAGGGAAGATTGAACAATGACAAAACTAATTACAATATATTAAATAAATAAAACAAAGTGTACACATTTTGTAATAATATAAAATTTATGGATTTATAAACATTTTGAAAAAGGGAAGAATAACGAAAACTTATTTGTAATGTAATTCTGGAATTGTATTCTTCGAAATATAAATTTAATCGAATCTCCAGTTGTAAGTGTTTTACATCAATCTGACATGTTTACTAAATTCCTAATAAATTGAAACTTTTGGAAAATAAGATCAATTCATTAACTTTAAAATGTAAGTTAATTTGAAAAACAAATTCTTAAAAATAGAAAAATTAGTCTCATTTATAATGCTGGTTGCCAATTTAAAATATAAATACTAGTTAATAATAGTATATCTAATTTTTTTCAATTATTTCAAATACACAGATTTTATTAATTCACTTTATCTTAAAAATGTGTGAAACGATTTACAACTGAAAGTATTAATTCAATACATTTATGCAGTACACATCTTCAAAATTTCTTTAATATAAAGCCTTATCGTTTGTATACTGTTACAAAAAAAAGTATTTGAGCATGTAATAGATTTCTTTTGTTAGTTTAGAGAAGAAAAATAAAACTCGTATGCACATTATGGATGAAATTATTTATTTTTACTCTAAACATTTATTTAAAAACTATTTTTCATAAAATAAATGATACTATTCCATTTTACTGGTGCCAATCTCGCCGTGTTGATATTTTGGTGACAACACGCGAAAAAGGAATAAAGAAGCTGATACTATTAGTTGCAAAAAAATTTGAAGCTATAAATATATTTTTTAATGGATTGAAAAAGTTAAAAATAATACTGGTAAAAGCAAAATTTTTTGATATTTTGTTTAACATGTTAATACCATTTGATGACAGCACCGGAAAAATGGAAAAGTACCAAATAAATAAAACATGTATAAAAATTTGTTGATTTTTAAGTTCAAAGTCATAAATACATATTTTTCAACAGTTTGAAATACAAATACCGTAATATTTTAAAATTGCTGTCATATAAAATATTAAGTACCATAAATTGAATTTAAAAATCTCTTAACTTTCTTTAACGAAAAAAAGTAACTTTCTGAAGCAAACATGTCAAAATAAATATCCCATATTTCTGCAGATTATGGCTTTAGAATTTTTTATCCGTAATAAAATAAAATTTTTATGCATGTTAAGTGATATAAGCTTTTGGCTCAATTCCGACAATTGTTAATACAGTAGACGCTTGTTTTTATGAATCGCTTTTATTTACAACTCACAATTTTACGAACAAATGATTGGTCAAACAGTTTCATACGATATCATCATAATTTTAACTCTGGTTTACGAACTAAAATTATGAAACAGTTTCCGTTTTGTGAACTTATTTTTATGCCTCTTTTATTTGCGTTTATTTTTTTTTTTATCATCCGATTTTTTTATTTTTATTTTGTGATTGACATTTTGTTGGAGAACTGCATGCTAGACGTAATGAACTTGTCAGTTTAGACTTGGACTGATGTGGCAGGAAATTCGATATATACTTCATGTTGACATACATGCTTTATAAAGTAAATCACTGATACGAGCTCCTGAAGAAAAACAATAATATATAGCAGACCACTGGAATAACGAAACTCACTGCTGCTCAAAATTTCATTTTAGAACTTTTTATATGTGGACTTCGATGCCATTTGTACGTAATAATTATAGTATGATTAAATGATTGAGAACATACTGAATAAGAATGGGTAATAACTTTATATATCAAACGAGAAGAGAAAAGGACAGTGTTTCTAACCACCTTTAAAACAAGCTTGTAAATGGCTAAAAAGAGTGGAGTAATTTTTTGAAAAACGCACATTCTTTCTTATGCATCGATAAAATGGAAAAATGTGTTCTTAAAAATGTAGTTCCGAAACAGAGAAAATAAATAACTGGTTGTACTTCTAACCCGTTTTTTATGTATAAAATAAAGGTAAAAATTGTTTTAAAATATGAATTTTATTTTACTGTAACGCACATATCAAACATTTTTTCTTAGAGTATTTTATGTACAACGAGAGAACAATTGGAGCAAAAAAAATTAATTTTAAAATCTAAATATTTTTCTATTTTAAGAATAATTTTACCAGTCCATACGAATTCGTAAAAATGAGCTTTTACAGCACTACACAATGAGATGCAGAAGCATTATGATTCTTAACTAAATTTTGGGGAAGAGACTCTGGAAATGCTAGGTTATCTCGATTTTATCAATAAAACTGAAGAAGTACTATCTCTATACCCATAAATTGTACAAAAGTTAAAGGTTGGCATAAAATGCGTGATGTCATTGTAAATTACTCATTGGAAAAACTAGCGTGACTGTCTATAATCTCGCAGCTATTTCTGAAGCTTTTTCAAGAACTGTACAAAGTCGGCTTCCAAAAAAAATATATTGTGCCCTGTAATCAAATATGTGAGTACCATACTTACATACACATGTAAAAAAAGTTCAAATATTCTGTTGAATCATTAAGTGATTGTTGGACATACAATAAATAGAAAGGTATAATTAAATGTCTATAGTTGAGATTCATTAAATTAATGTGATTTTGTACTTTTATCTTACGACCAGTTGAATTTTATCATCACAATCATAAGATGACTAAGCAATACTATTTTTAAATACTATACACCTGTGCGTGTTTTTGTCATAATGCTAAGCTAGAATAATTCCATTTAAAGATTAAGTTCTTGTGTAAGATTTAGCTATTGAAGGAGAGCTACTTTCTATTATATGTCTTAAAGTGGTAAAGCTCATTCCGAGCTAGGTATAAGGAGGTCTGCAGACGTAAAACTTAAAAAATAATAAAACCTATTATAATAGCAAAGTATTGCTTCAGAATGCATTTCCACTTCATTTTTTAAAAGAAATTTCTTGCATTAAATGCCAATTTGACTTGTTTTCTTTTAATATAGAATTTAATAAAGGAATTCTTTTCGTTGTAAAATTCGTTAAATACTAGCGTTTAGTGTTTGTGGAATGAAATATACACGTGATAAATTATTTTGTGTTAAAAAGGTTCTTTTATTTACAGAATGAAATTCATTTATATAAGTATGATACATAAATATTTCAATTAGTGTACTAAATATACGGTTTCATAAACACTATAAAAACTTTTCCTTCGTGTAAAGAAAAATCAGCATCTTCAATTAACCCGAAGACCTAGGACACCAGAGGGAGAAGACTGACTTAGCCCAGAGTCCCTGTCTGTTTTAGCTGAACATAATGGAATGGCCTTTACGCCTTGGGTGACCCTACCAAGAGTAAACTCCCCATGTTCTTTGCCCATTCCGCCCAGAAACATCCCTTCACCGCTATGAGGCAACAGGCAGGACTTGAAGGATTCTCCACTATTGATATTTTACAAAAAGCCCGGGGGAGATCTTTCTCACTTAGACAAGAATCCCATCAAACTTCTTTCTTGCAATTCCTGAGACCCCTCCCTTTTCTGCAGCGTCAAAAAACATATCATGAGTGCCACTGATGTTCAGCTGACATGGCATCCCATGCACATATTTTGGTTTGCTTGAGTTGGGACAAGGACGAAGTCCTTCGGGTCCCTCAACAGCTTTTAGACTTTTTAAACATTTTCAGATTCATGGGGATCTCTTAGCTCTGCTAGGCGGTCCCAAGATTAGAAACAACAACTAAGAAATGAGTGCCTTCTATAGTGAATGAATAATAAACTAAATAAGATGTTCATGCAACTTTAACTAATATAAATGTTCCTATGTTAATTTAAAAAAAAATAACATGCATAAAACTAAAACAGCCATTTTAATAAGATCAACGGAAAAGCAATTTTTATATATATTTTAGATGACTTCGCTGGCATTTTAATCGTGAATATCGTATATAAAGATAAATAAGCGATATGTTGAAAGAAAATAATCTATCAATTAAAAATAAGGAAAATTGGGATTCTTTAAACAGTAATTTTCACTAAATTTTTAATTTAGAAACTTGATATTGCTATGATCATTGCAAATTTCCTATTATAATTGGTAGATTATTGCTAGTATGATTTAGAAATAATAACATGAAAGTAGGAGGAATTGGAGACAACTGCTTAAAGGGTATAGATGATATGACACGATTTTTTATATAGTTATAAAATATAAATCTTAACAAGAACATTCTTTATCTGCAGAACTCGAAAACCAGTCAGAAGTACGACTTTCCTGTAAAAAGAATTTTGCTCACTCGAGATCCTAAAGACCGTTCCGTAAGTGGTAAGTGATCACAGAATCATACTTATCATAGTTTTGTACCATGTTAAGTTCCTAATGTTTGCTGAAGGAAAAAGAATTTTCAAGTTTTATTTTGATATGTTCTTAATAATACCTAATCATATTACATTCGAATAAATTAGAAAAAAAAATTTTTTTTTCTCTGACATGAGTTTACGTAAGTGAAATTTTACTGTTCCATTGTGTAAGTGTGCTCAGTGCAAATAAATGGAAATAATTTAGAATTAGTATTATAAATCTGCTTATTTTAAATATTATATTCTTAATCCAATGTTCTGATCTTATAGAACTGCCTAATTATTAAATTTTTATGTAATTTGTAAATATACATTTATAGAAGTACATTTTCCTTTATGGATCTATCTTTCATTTATGGAAGTAAAATTTATTTTCATAGAATTGAAACTGTAATCATATCCATTCAAGATTATTTACATTTTCTAAACTTAATTAAATGTGTGAGAGAATTACTTCACATCAAAATTAGTTTACAAAGCATATTCCCATAACAGTGTACAGATTATTCGATGGATATTTCTAACTATACATAGAAAGTAAATAACACCTCATTTAGTATGCAACGCAATTGAGCTACTTTAAAAAAGCACTTTTAATTTAACATTTACATCTTATGCAAAAACAGTATCTGAACAAAACCTTTCAAGAAAAATTCAAAATCCTTTTAGGAAAATAATAAAAAAGAACTCATACTTCTTTATTACTCTGAGAAATATTTGGTGGAATGTCCAAAGCAAATGCAACAAAATCTATTACCTCGCACATCACCTTCTCATGACTGTATTTATTCTCCTCAGTTTTTACTTGCAATTATTTAATCCATTTAATTGGTAGGGTTCTTAAATTCATTAGAAGCTCCTTTGGCATCCACTTCCTATAAGCACACGTGGATTTGAAGAGGCAAAGCTCATAAAGGATTGGCATAAAGTTAAAAAGGCAATAAACCCAAGTGCTAACACACACACTGATGCCGCTCCCTCGCAGCCTGCTCCGAAATTAAGTCATTAAATAAATAATCCAGTAGGCCAGGAATTTTCGCGAAGTCTGCCATCAAAGTGCGTGTCCCGCATCGTTAATTCCTGGAGACGTTGGGAATAATCTTTTCCTTTCCAATTGCAGGTAATGGCCTTGGAATGAAAGTGGTTGGAGGAAAGGAGATCCCAGGGAGCAACGGAATGATAGGAGCATACGTCGCCCGGATATATCCGGGAGGAGTCGTCGAAACGCTGGGTGAAGTCAGGGAAGGTAAGATCTTTTATTGATTCACGATTAAAAATTTCCTCCGGGGCTTCGTGTAATATTTGCATTTCAACTATTGTAACTAGTTAGAGGGCTTAGTGAGATCTGGAAGAATTTCTTCAAGAAATGTAAGTGAATTTTAAAATAATCGATTATCGATTGCTAATTGATTGTTATTATCCTAGAACATTCTAACTTAACCAGAGGGGGATTAAAAAACTGCTGATATCAGAATATTTCACTTAGAATTTTGACAAAAGTATTAAAAAATTTTCTTCCCTTCCAATTTTGCAACTTAAGTTCATTGATGACGTCTAATTCTCATATAAAATAACAATCAATATTTATATTTATACATTAAAAGAGTATTTATAATAATTAGGAAATAATGGGTATTTAAAATACACTATATACCAATAAGTACTTGGTCATCTATGATAAAAGAGATAAAAACACGCACAATTTGTTTTATTCATATTCAGTAGTTGGTATAGATCCTCTGGCAATTACAGCCATAAACCTCCAGGTTATGTTTTCCACAATTAATGATGGACTGTGATATTTTCTTCAACACGGATAGCAGAAGACATATAAATTCTTTCCTAATTTTGTACAAGGGTTTTACCAATTGATTCAGATATCCAACTTCTCTTAAAGGTGTTCCATAAGATTCAAGTCTGAACTCTAGGACGTGCAGACAATTCGGTCCACCTCATTGTCAATATGTCATTCCAAGGTGAGCCTCGAACATAACAAGTTTCATTGTCCTCCCATAAAGTAACAATGATTAGACCCATAAAATTACTACAATGTAAGCAGCACATTGTTGTCAAGCTTAATAGAGTTGGAATCGAAGTTGGGCGTTCCATAAATTGAAATCTAGGGTCCCATTCGATACCACGAAGAATATCCCCAGATCATAATTCCATCTCGGCCAAACTTTACAGTAAGTGAAATGTAATCAAGCAAACGGGATTCTCCAAGCATATGCAAAACCCCAAACTCTAGTAGATATTGGACCTAGATTCATCACTCCAAAGAACCTATTTCCATTCATCTACAGTCAAATTCGTGGTATCTCGCACCACTTTAATCAAGCACTGTAGAAGGATTTGGTAATCAAAAGCTTATGGACGGCAGCATGACCGTGGAAGCTAAGCAAGTGTGCTTCTGTGTGGATGGAAATTATCGAAACAATAGTTCCAGATACTTGTTGGACTTCTTGGATTATGTTGATTGATTTGGTGCGATTTTCCGAATTTTTTTCGACAGAGCTACTTCAGTTAATTAATTTCTAATGTTTTTGTTGTTTCCTACATGATATTTATGTACAGAAGGTGTGACATAAATCAAAACCGCGGGTATCCTCATTAGCATGGCTGCTCAAATACTTATTGGTAGATAGTGTATACTATTTAAATCATATATTTAATTCAGAATTTTAGTTTTAATACATTGGTGTTCAAAATGAAGGAATTTTCATATTTTGTCGAATTTCGTAAATACATAGACCAGTCTTGTCCAGATTTCTATAGAGTTCTCATTAGCAACTAAGGAACAGTTCCAGAAGACCATATCTATTAAAAGAAAACCTGAGATATGAGAAGCAGTAGCATGCCTGCTACTGCTTCTCATCTCTCTCCTGACTTGCAAACGGCCACAGAATTCCGAGTTTTAGGGGTGACTGCTTCCAGAAAACTTCATGAGAGAGAGTTTGCACGAAGACAACTCTCTCTCATTTTTCAGATTTGCATATCACTCACTTCTACACTCACAAGAGTCTGTTTATTATGATGCGAAGAGCATAAAGATAAGAACATGGATCAATGGGCTGCCTTTCTTTTCACTGATGAGTCCCGTTCCAAATTAACCACATATTCCTGTCGTACGTTTATATGAAGGAAACAGGATAACGCGACTATAATCCAATGTCTGCGAAATCTAAATGATGACTTACTTTACCATTAAACATTCTCTACCAATGTCATTATGGTAGAGAAAGTTTAATGGTAAAGTAAGTCACCGTGTAAAATGGCCGCACACCCATCTTTGTCTTTGACAGAGACAGTGTGACTGCTTTGATGTATAGGGATGAGGTCTTGGAGATTTATACTTACCTTTTAAGGGATGCAAAGTTCATTTTAAAGGACGATAACGTGAAGTCACATAGAACTTTACTATTCGACAAATTTCCAGAAAGTGACGATAGTCACCAGAGGGGTTGGCCAAAAAGCTCTCCAGACTTCAACCCAGAAGACCATATCTGAGATGTTCCCTGGAGAGGGCAATTGCAACTGGCAAATCCCCTCTGAGAACCATCCAGGGTCTGAAAACAGTGTTTCAGAAAGAATGAGACTAATTGACCCGAGAAATCTTAAGCTGCCTTATTTCAAGCATGAAATCACATTGCGACGCCTGTATATCTGGTAAGAGACCATATCCCCTATTATTCTTTTATTCTGTAACCGATTTTGGATGCCTTCTGGCTCCATTGAATATCATGCACGATCATGCGTGTATTTTATTACTATTGCATATTTCTTTATATTGTAATTTATCAATGTTTGAACATGTCAAATTTCATTAAAATAGGTCCAGTAGTTTTGGAGATATTTGACTAAATCTGAAAATTCTCTTAATTTTGAAAGCCAATGTAGTATAAGTTTTTTTTTAATATCATGCAAGTTCTTTATATAGAAATAATGAAAACATTCTTAGAATAATAACAATGCCAGCATGCTTTGAAAATGATTTAAATCTCTTCAAAATTATATATAAGCACAACACACAATAATAGTTATAAATTTATACATAAAAACAAAATATTATAACTAAGATTTCAGTATCGCATTTTGAAGGAATCTGTTGCCTTATATTTGATTCGGCATCTTAATATATTTATTATTTTGAGAGTTATTTCATTACTTATTTGATATTATCTTTTCTAGACAGTGTGGCTATGATCAAGTATCATATTCTATACAAACTCATCAACCCATAAAATTTGAAAACTATGTATTTTACGAAGTCTTGAAATTAATTTATGTAATAAAAAACTTATTTCCTTTTTCATCTCATATGAGGTTACCAAACAACTGAAAAATTTTCCTTTTCTTTAGAGTTAAATTTTTTGTATCTTATTGAATCCACAGCAACTGATTTCTCTGTAACTAACCAAGTTGTGCTAATCAAGTTTCTACAATTTTTTTTTGGAAACTATAGTTCTCTATTATAAAGAATATAATAGCAAAATTTTTACTGTTACACTTTAGCTGATAAATTTCCTCAAAAATGCCAAACTTTCTTATATGACAAACATAATCAGAAATGGCATTTCATAAATGTATATAAAATGTTATTCACATTTAATTAATATATTTTAATCATGAACACATATCTATAGTTCAAATATTGAAAATAATATTGAAAGCTTACTGACTCTATAGAATTTTAACTACAATAAAAATTTGGCAGTAAAAAGAAATAGATACAAATATACGAA